>VDFB02160931.1:0-15199 GCA_007258455.2 Sequoia sempervirens | reverse complement strand
TGTATGTATGGTCGTATCAAATTTTGAAAATCTTCCATAGATTTTCCAATGGGAATCTCCTCTTCTACGTAGATCAACCTTGTGGATTCTTCCCCAAAATTTGTTTGCAACTTTACATACTTGTACCTGTGTCAGTAAAATATGTGAATAACTAATAAACCACACTTGATCAATGAAACATTACATCAAATAGAATCCAAATAACTTGATCTATGAGAAATTGAAACAAATAAACTCTCTAAAAATAGTACTTACCTCTTGCAATTTACTATTTTTGTTAGGTCAATATCTTCATTTCTTGAAGGAAATTTAGCCAAATTTTTCCATGTTTCACAAATTCCTTTTATGCAGTCTATTTGAGGTCCATTTTCATGAGGAAATCACACATAATATAGACTTTATGAACAAACTCGCTTCCTGTTTAGAGGTGTGCATTTTGAAACCTACATCTTTTCTTCATCTTTTCAAACACTCATAGTAGAGATCAAATTCAATATGATAACGGCCAACAACAAGTTTCAAAACTTGTTTATCTTCATTATTAATATGGCTTTAACCTTGAAACATTGTTTTGTCTAATATTTATATGAGGATATGCATTACAAAAGTTCATATACACTTCAAATTGTGTTATGTCTAGCCAATGTTTCTGATATGATTTTCATAAATACTAGGTCCAATCCCTGTATCTCATAACATCTCTAGTATTTGATGATGGACGAAGTTCGACATGCTAAAAACTTGAGACCAAGTTCTAACAACATCTTCGTAATCCTCGCCGAACGGGAGCTCTTAATACACTGCCCAAATTGCCTCTAAACTCTCTGATTCAAAAAACTTTTCTCTTATATTTTATCAATGTGGTTTCTTACTTCATAACCAATTTCGCTTGAGTACGGGACATTTTTCTTTTCTTTTCTTGCTATATCTTGATGTACAATAGATGTGTCAACATCACCCTTCTTGTAGTGGCCTTATCCATAGTTCGAGATCCTTTCCCAATGGAATCTAAACCCTTTTAACATTTTGAACAATATCCTTTTGTAATCCCATGTGTTTCTTCTTATTTGATGATGAATGCACACCCAACAATTGTAATGACTCTTTCAGCTCATCACGAAGAAGTAAACGTGATAACAATTGGGTTTTTTCAAGTGTATCAAGATGATTGAAATGATGATTGATCATTCCATTTACAGATTTAGTCATTGACTTCTTTCTCTTATTATAAGGCTGGTTGGCATAATATTTGAGTTTCTCCATATCCATTTCAAGTAAATGATCTAAATTTATAAGGGCCTTGTTTACCCAATCTTCTCAACTGCTTTATATGCTCATCCATACTCGGAGTACGAGTGGTAGCGATCCCACTCCTCTCCAACATGCATTGTTTCAACTTGTGCCTCCTCCCTATCTTCAAGGACCATACATTCTTGAGCGGATTCATTTGATCCAATGTCTACATTTGGCTCGACTTGAGCATGAAAACTTCTTGCTTGTTGAGCCCTTCCTACACATGTGTCACAAAATATTTTGCAAACAAAAATGAGAGATGATGTTAAATATATAAGTGAAGTTTATGTATGCAAGCAAACAAATTGATAAAACATGATGAGCTATAAGTGAGAGAAGTTTGTGCAATTTTTATATGCTCATTCATACCAGTAGAAGGAAGTGATCTCGACCCCTCTCCAACAAGCATTGTCTGAACTTGGGTCTCCTCCCTAACTTCAAGGTCCATCTGTTCGTCAACAGATTCATTTGATCCAATATCTAGATTTGGCTCGACTGCTGCTTGAGGAATCCCTAGAGCATAAAACATAAAAATAATTTGAGAACAGTGAAGTGATGAAAATAAAAAATGAAAGACACAAAACACTATAAAGATTGAAACAAAAAGAATTGGCTTAAGGAATTGGAGTCAAGGATCATATAAACATTGCAACTTGAATGACCAAGATGACTTGAGGATATTTAAAAGTATTTATAGTCATTTAAGTGCAATGATGGTTATAAACCTTCAAGGTAAGAGTACTAAACACACACTTGAGAGTGAGAGAGAGAAGAAACAAGCATGCATCTTGTTTCTTTCTATGATAATTTTCCAAGTTTTGATCACGCCTCTTTTGTTCTTCTTCTTTTGACAATTTTCGTTGAGATGCATTTTTTCTTTTTCTTTGTTGCCCCATTTTCTTCTTCAACTTAAATATGACTCTAAACAAGTCCTCTACCAACTTAGTTAAATTATCCTCCAAAATTTTCCTCGATTGATAAAAATGAAAAGTTGTCCAGCTCCAATATTTGCCTCCTTGATAAATGTGCAAAAACTTCTCCAAAATCTGTGATCCAAGTGAATCAAAATTATTCAAGTGTACATGGAATAATTGGATCCTCTAGTTTAAATGAATCAAGTACTAAACAAACAAGTTATTTCATTGTGGAGTTTGTTGTTATTTAATTCATAGGTATGCACAACATATCTAGTAATTTTAGAATTTTGGTAAAGTGTCAAAAAATGTACAAATATTAGAGGTATAATTTGAATTGAATTTTCTTAATTATATTTGAATTGAATTTCAAGTTAGTTGTCGAAAATGTATAATAGAGACCGTATAATTTGAATTAAATTTTCTTAATTAAACATTTGAATTGAATTTCAAGTTACTTGTAAGAAACGTATAATAGCTCGATATAATTTGAATTGAATTTCAAGTTACTTGTCAAAAAGATTATATCTTGTTCTCAACTCAATGGTTCATGTTGCTTAAGTCATTTTTTTTAAAATATTTATTATGATCAACATGAATGAACTTAATTATAAAATGGCATTGATTTTCCCTAAAATTGTACTAGAGATCAAATGCATATTGAATATAAGGAAATGTAAGTTGTAAGAGGTCATAAAAAAAGAAAACATGTATGTATATTGAATATTTAAAGCAATCGCATACATATATTATGTGTAAACATGTTTAAACCATAAGCAAACACATGTACATATATGTAAAAGAATATAAACATAACACATATTATAAGCAAAGTGACAAATATATGTATATATCAGATAAGAAAATATATGTACATATATCATAAAAGCAAAATGTAAATTAAAGATCATCTAATGTCGAATACTAAAGATCAAAAAACAAGCAAATGTATGTCTAGATCATATAAGCAAGTGTAAGAGATCACCAAATATCAAATACTATTTTAAAGATCATCATATATAATCAAATACACATGTGATAAAGATCATAAATCTAGAATGCATGGCCTAATAAGAATGTCTACTCCTAGACGAATGGCCATCTGAATGAGAACGGTCTTGCTCTGATGGATGTGCCGAGCCCTACAAATAAAATTGTGTACAAGATGTGTTAAATACATATACTTTACAAATAAATTTTATATTTTCTTAAATGAACTTGTATTTTTAAATATCAATCTACAACTTGTATTTATCTATGTGCATTACATAGTCATATATTTTATGAAAACTCACATGTCCAATCGACAGCGCATTCATCCACGTATCACATCGATCATGCACACGATCCGACTAAGGCCAGGAGTGATATGAGGTATGTCTGGCAATATATATGGCCAATACATATCAACTTAAATGAATATCTAGTTAAAAATAAATTTAAAAAATAATGAAAAAAGAATTGAAACATGCACATGCACACATACATGCACATCATCTGACATCGGATGACCTAAGTCCTCTGCAACATTCGCCTCCACCATATGGACCAAACGATCAAGCGACCTAATCAATATCTCGCATCCATTTGATTCATCCCATGTCGTGCCGTAAATGATGAATGTAGAGGACTATGAAGGGGAGATGGGCAATCGATGATGAACTGTAACCAATCAACATATCAAAGAAACCCATAGTTCGGTGGGCAAACCGTATGAACCGAGGGTGGATTCCGGGATGCTAACTAGTGGTTGGTCGAGAGTGATGGGATCCCGAACTCAATCCACTCCTATGTCTCGTAAAATGATCTCTAACATGTTTCATACCAATCCTTCCATTGTCCGATGCAATGCGGGCATAGCGCTCCACCGTGTCCCTACCAAACAATGCAGAGTCATGCGCTTACACTGGCGGCGCATCGCTTCCGCAGGAGCAGGGATGCCACCGTAAAAGCGATCCATGCAGGTCCACCGCGCCTGAAAATGGTGCGGATCTTGAATGCCCAGATATCGGGAACACCCACCTACACCCATCATCGATATCCCAGGCGGGTGGCAGCCGCATCGTCACCTACAAGCACAATTGCCTTGGGAAGCAACAACAACCCCATCTGCTATGGGGGCTAGAACTGGGGTGAGAGCAGGAGACCTATCACCAACTAATACCCTAAACATTGGGGGTGGTCTATCTGCTCGACGATAGGTGGGCCTATCAGCAATCCTACCACGCCCCTGACCAACATATGGTGGAATGTCTAGGTGGTTAACTTTGAGGCCCAAATGACTCCTCGAAGATACAACCCAACAACAAAATACAATGGAATCAATACTGTTTGGGTATATACCATGCCTAGGAAATCGTGGGTAGATCAATGAGGCCATAGCATGATCACCACATCCGTGACTCATATCCCTGCTAACCTTATTTACTCTTTTGAGCAAGCAAAATGGTACCGGCGGCTTTTATCATTTCTTTGGCATTACCTTATCTAGACATTTGTTTAAGGGGAATATCACCATGTACTTTTCTCAAGCATATGAAAGAATAGCAGCCACTGCCCGGAGAATATGCACTAGTCCTTCCTTTAAGTTCATTTTTAGTTTTCTAGACTATGCAATATTAACATGCATGGTTCAGTATATATCACTGGGTTTGCACCTTGTGCTAATGAATCTTTTAATTTTGTTATCTCATTAGTAGTATTTGCAAACAAAGATTCTAGCACAGGTGAAACATGATCTACATTTTCCATGTTATATATATACAGTACACCTAAAAAAACAATAAGACTTTGGTAAATAATATATCTAGATAAAAAGAATACAAATCTAAAATAGAACTTGTAATTTAATTCATCTACTCATCAACAATATTTCTTTCATACTATTAACTCTTGATTTAAAAAGAATTGGAAGACAACTTTAATCTATAACATAACATCATTAAATGGTTCAAATTTTAAATGAAACGATGAAAGAAAGAATAAGAATACAAAGATTAAAGTATAAAATCATTTGAAAATAATTGGGGATAAAAATATTTAATCTAATAGTTGTTAACATAAATGAACTTCAATTATATAGCTTTGAGAACATCAAAAAATTATAGAACATAAAAAATGCATCATTAAATGTATATTAACATCATCTGCACTCTAATTAAAAACATTAAAAACAACACGGAACACAAAGAGATGAAATAGGTAAAAGGATAAGCACATTGATCTCCTTCATATACTATGTTGATTAATAAGCCATGTGGAAAGAAAGTACTTAAAGTTAAATAGGTAAAAAGATAAGCTCAACAATCCCTTTGAGTGATGTGCCATTTTCCCTCCATCCCAAGCTTCTTCTTCATGTATTCCTCCTTATTGTTTTACTCCTATCTATCTTATGCAGTTTATTTCTCCTTCCACCAAATCTCCCCAAATTTATCCTCTCCTTTTTCCTAGATCTCATCTCATGCTTACTTATTATGATGCACATATTTCTCTTGTCTCCACATTAGTTCTCATTAGTTTTGTTTACACTTCCCATGTTCCCCTCACTGTGATATTCCTACGCAAGTCTTTGTCACTCCACACTCATTTATTATGTCATGACAAATTTATACACCACTTTCGATTTCTCATCTTGCCACTTTCATTCATGTCCTTAATCCTAGTGTGCCTCTATCTACCCTTGACATTAATGTTTAAGGCCTTGTTGAGATGAAAAGTAATGTTGATTCCTTACCTAATGGAAACAAAAAAAGACATGTACATATAAAAATCAAACACAATTCAATTTCTATTAAAAATTTTACATATCCATTTTTTGTTGGATTTTTGGATCCTAGATTTGGGATGCACAATGTTAAAGGAGATCCCATGACACATTCAAGGTTTTTAGTGCTACATATTTGGATTTTGTGTATGATGATAAGTTATTGGCTAAGTTCTTCCCATGAAATTTAATAGTATTATCTTCCATTTGGGTCTATTTTTTAATATTGAAATTGGCCAATTCAAATATTAGGAATGTTAGATTGAAGTTTATTATTTTAGATTTTTTGACTATAAACAAGGATCGACAAAGTATATACATTCTTAACATTTGCATGTGCAAGTGAGATGAATGTAAAGAACTAAAGTTGTTAGAGGCTACCACACTTAATTATGGATCTTTTAATGCTTCATCTACATCATCCTACCCTTGTAAATTTAAAAAGAAAAATTATTTCCAAAAGGATAGTAAAAAATAATGGAAATGACCATTGTACAAACTATACATTAAATAAATGTTTCTAATATAATTATGACTCTAAAGCCTCCAACTTTTTCCCTTGTAAAATGTGCTTCAAAATTTACTTAGTGCTTGTTGCATGTGAATACACTTCCTCCTATTAGGCCATTAGATAAATCTAAAGTTATTCCTAAAAAAAGATATAATGAGAAAATAATTTTGTTATTAAACTAGAGTTAATTGTACTATACTCAACATTTTATGGATTAAGGAATAATTGATTAAGGATTTGATTCATAAAAAAAAATGAGCTGAGGGGGTTAATATTGGGGCCTGATCCTTCAATTGTCTCTAATGAAAATTCTAAACATTTTACATAATTCAAATAAATCTAATAAAATGGTTTTACATGAGGGTCATGAGATTGAGGTACATATACATGTTGACGAGCTTGAAATCATTGATTCGCCTATGTATGTGAGGAATGATAATTTGTTGGTATTAATAAAAATTATAAGGGCACTTATTCTTCTTCTTATGTACTAGTGATTGACTTTTATAGAAATTTCTATGGACTAACTAGTATTCAAACTTAGGACCTCCCATTTGGTGTTAGGATGCTCTACTATTGAGCTAATGACTCACATTGTGATGAGTCTTTTTATGACTTAGGTGTGTATCTTTTCTCCAACACACTCCCTTGAGCCACAAAATAGGTGTCAAATGCACCTAGCTTGGCTCTAATACCAAGGCCAAGCAATGGCTCAATTATGAGAACCTCCTATAAAAATATGACATGAAAAACCGTGAACAATATTTAAAAGATAATCCATAGTCTATCTTATTATTTATGCATATTTTCTAGGACCACCTATGCCCAAAACACAAAATAGTTTTTATAAATACACCAATTAGATCTTATAAAATGCATTACTTAGATCAAATTATATGGTAAATTAAATATAATTAATGATTACTTTTTCTTTTAGTATGAAAGAGGTTAAATTCCAATATATGTTCTAGTGGGCTCGATTGAGTGACAAGGTGGAGTGATTGTTGTAATGAAGAACTTGCTAGGAAAGCTAACCAAGTTAAAATGTACACCTATACATACATCATTGTGGTAATATAGACCTATGTCATAAAACACAATTGAGTCCTATTAGTTCCAAAGTATTTTAGCAAAGAGGTTACAATTGCAAGAGATCCGTATATGCCTTTATTTTAGATTAAGTCATTTAACCTTAAATGATTTTAAGAACATACATAAGGACCCTCTATATAAGTGCAAGGATTATTTGCCTAATTTGTAAATTTTTTAAAAGGAATAACAATGATGGGAAAATCAAGACAAGATGCAACAATTTAGAATTCCTAAAGGTTTTACAATTAGAGCCAAAGTAGGTTATATTTTGGTTTTATATTATAAAATGATTCAAGAATCTATAAGGCCGAAAGAACCATAAGCATTACAAACTTTAGTTTAGAAGCATAATGGATTGGATATTTTCATTCCTAAACATGGTTTTCATTAAAAAAATTACTCATGTACTATACATACATATTCATGTATATGTGAATATATCTACATATGTATACATACACATGCACATATCTAAATATGTATATATGTATATATGTATATGTAGATATGTAGACACATTCATGTATACATACATATGTATATATGCATGTATATATGTATATACATACACTTATTTTCTATATGTATATATATGTATACATATATACGTATACATAAATACACACACATATGTATGTATGTATGTATGTATGTATGTGTGTATGTATATTTATGTATACGTATATACATGTATGTATATGTATATGTGTATGCATACATGTATATATATGTATATATGGATACACACATTTTGGTTTTGTTTTGTAAACATCCTCTTTTGAGGACAACCCTTTGTTGATGATGTTGAGTATTAGTTTGTTGTAAGCGTGTTTATTATTTTAATATCATTTTAAAACAATATTTTATTTATTTATAAATTTTGGTATAATCTCTAATTTTATAATATGTTTGTGTGTGTAGGTTGAGTTGCATAATTGTTAGGGGCACACACAATCAACACAATGAAAGATAATAACTAATTCAAGGGATCGAAGTTCAGTTTCTAGTCAAGCAAAGAGAGGCATAATGTTTCATTAATAGCATTTGCTACACATACATAAACACTTTTATATCTTTATGACACATTCATAACTATTTTCATGAATATATATTGGTTATATTTTGTAGTCTAAGAGACAATGTTGGCCTCATGTCACTGTATATGATATTTTCATGATGTATTATGTATGTCTTCATGACCTTATCAAGATCAATATATAAATATTTTGTGCATATTCATAGCAAATGGTTTGTGCTTATTCTATCTATCTCTATTACCCTTTATCTCTATCTCTCTTTATCACTATCTCTCTCACATATATATGATGTGCATGAATGTTGAATGGCATACATGTAATGAACCCATACTAATTCTAACTCTATTTAGCCTATCAACAAATAAATATTCAACATTGGTGTTCTAGATTTACATACATCTTAAGAATTTACTACCATAATCCATAAGACAAAGCAACAATAACCCATATGGGTGTTTAGACTCACAAGTGAAAGTCAAAATGTTATAGCTAGCTATCCCTTCACTAAAAAATAGTGGGGTTTTTAGTTCAAACAAGGAATTACCCCATTTTATTGTATGGTTCTATATACTAAAACCCTATCTCCAATAACACACATAAAGTAAAAAAAATATCTACTATGTTTGGCTTCATGAATGCAACACAAGCTTCTAAATGTCCTAGGTAGAGCAATAGATTTCCATTCACATAGTAGAAATTACAAGCTAAGTATGCTTCCTTCATTCCATTCCATTCCTCCATCCTTCCATTCCATTCCTTCCATTCCATGTTTCCATTTCCACTTCTTTCTATTTCTTCCCACTTTGTGAACAATAAAGTCCCACTCTCTCTTCACTTACTAATCATTCAAGTTTCCTCGAATAGCGTACCTCAACATTAATGCTTGATACTTAATATGATGGGGCCAAAAGGTGGGGTGGCCACTTTTTGGCCCCACATCTTTTTTCACTCTCTCTAATAAGGTTTGTCCTTTTGATAATAGTAATGTCCAAAGGTGGCTCTTGTTTGCATGTGGATACATTTATACCAAACATCAACTTTTAGTGATATGTGTGAAGATTTTGTAGTGGTTCTATTTATTGTTCTTATTCTCTAAATATAAAGGAGGATGAATAATCAAGTCATGATGGACTAATGAAAGAAGATGAATTGAATAGTGATAGAAACTAGTCTACTATAGTTAGTGATGATGAAAATACATTATATAAAATTATGCAAGGATTCTCATATTACTTAGAATCTCTAGTGTTACAATATGAATAGTATTTTAAACACATGATAGACCTTTTTCTAGAGTGTCTCTACAAACTTGTGACCATTGAATTTGCTTGGTAGTATAGAAAATTGCATTATAATACATCAAATAATAGGGTAGAGAATGTAATTGTTAATTTTATGGTTTCCAAGACCAAACTTTGTAAATGATATTAATTGAGGGCATGAAGACACAATCAAGTCTTTGTTCTTGATGGTTTGATTTATATTTTCAATCAATGGTTCCATTTATACACACTACATGAGGAAATTGTTCAATAAGAGTAACTTATAGTTTTAGTCAATTATATTTCAATTTGTACACACTACATGAAGACAATGCTATCAATGATATGATTCTGGATTTTTTTTAAGATTTAATATTATAATACCTTAACAAATCAAGCTATGACTTTCATGGTTCAATCCTACATGTATGAAATTTGCATTTTCATCTACAAGTTTGACCCTAAATTTGTAGTTTTAAAACTATTTTGTGAGCTTAACCCTACATTTCTAGTCTTTAGGAATGTATTTATTTTCATTTTTTAGACTATGTTGAGAGCTATTATAATGTTTTTTTGCACTAATTTTCGGAGGAAACTCGTTTTTCCTTACTCAAACCTTTGGATTATGCAAAACAGGGAAGCAAAATACTATTAAAAATGCTTTAAAAACGTTCAAACAAGTGCAATTTGAATTCAACAAATTTAAAAAAAATTGCATATAGGGTTTCGAAATTAAACAAATACATGCATTTTGAACTTAAAAAAAAAGGAATTTTAAATACCTCGTGCTCAATAGTGGTCGATATGCGAATTGGAATGATGAGGTTTGAAGAAAACGACCCGAACTTTGCTTTCGTTGGTGAGGTACATTTTGCGGTCTGTCCAGGTTTGTAATTGCATACGGTGCGTGAATTCCACCGGTGAAAGTGTAGAAGTGAAAGCGCTTTCACTTTTTGGACTGTCATATTTCAGGGTTGAACCTTGGTTCGTCAGGCCTCGCTCTGTTCCCTGTCCGTTTCTGATGGGGGTTACGGCCGAGCCATGGGTTCGGCCAAACCATATGGCTCGGCCGAACCATTCAAATGGTTCGGCCGAGCCATATGGTTCGGCCGAACCACTTTGCTAGGGAGAGTGTGGAAATTTTGAAAATTCCTTCCTCCACAAAAGTGTAAACCACTTATGTGGCTTCACCCCATGAGGTAAATCCCTTAATGAGCCAATCCATTTTTCTCTTGAGGGAGAACTGGCTGACCAACCTTACTTTACCCCTACCCCGAGTGAACATGGAGATGTTCTGGAAAATGAGGAAGATATAGACAATGACATGAAAGCCATTGAAGAAGAGTTAAGATTCCAAGAGCAAGAAGAAAGAAGAAAGAAAGAGTTGAAAGAAAAACAAGATAGGATTAGAGCTAAGCAACTTGAGAGATGCTAGAAGAAAAAATTTGGAGAAAATAAAAGAGGAGGCTGCAAGGCATAGAACCTTTGAGGAATTTTTTTCTAAAATGACTGATGATATTCTTGGAATAACAGTCACAATGGGAACCTCAACTACTGATACTTATACTACATCTCTCTCAACCACTAAATCTTTAGACCCTCCTGTTATTGCGAAGAGAACATCATTTGTAGACCATGGGAAGAGACCTGTTGACCCACCCAAGAAAACTACATTCAAAACCAATGATAAAAATAATACTTCACCTACTAAGAACCCCATAAATAAAGCCAAAATTGATCCAACCCCATCTGATACACCTCCAAATCCTGAGATACTGAGGTTTTAGTTGGAAGGTGAATAGCTGAGAGAAGATTTGAAAAAAGCTAAAGTGATAGCCTCAAATGTTGAAATCGCTAGAAAGATTGCATTCTTTAAAATGTCTAATCATATACCAGAAGCTTCGAGTTTTGGACATACTGATAGAGATTTGCATAAAAGGAAGTCAAATGGGCATACCCTTGGGGGGAGTAGTGGTGGGAATCATGGAAATGGTGGTGGGGGAGGAAATAAGAATGATAAGTCTCATTTTGAAGATGATGAAGGAGGTAGGAAAGAAGGAGGTGATGGTGAAAGTGGTAAGGAAAGGGATGGTAGCTACTCTGATAACAAGAAGGATGATGAACACAAAGATGATCATAGGGATAGACACACTAGGAGACCACTCCAAGTAGATAGGTATCAACAGTTATGTTTCATTGGAATACCTAGCTATCCCAACCCATTGCCTAAAGATTTTAGGCTTTCTCTAGTAAAACTCTCTGGAAATAATGCTCTAAGTGGTGAAGACCACCTCAAATCATTTGCCAATGTTATGGATGAATTTGAGGTAGAAGCAGAAGATTTCATGATGAAATTATTCATGCAGTCTCTTGTTGAAGATGCAAGAGAATGGTAGAGGATTTTACCTACTAAGAGCATTGGTTCATGGGAAGAATTCATAAGGGTTTTTAGAGAGCAGTATGGTGATAAGACTGATTCAAGTTTTCTATTAAATCAATTCAACAATATTGTGAAAGGGTCCAATGAATCTGTTTCTGAGTTCAATGCAAGGTTCCAAAAGGCTATAAAAAGGTTGCCTCCTCATTTACATTTAAATGATCATGTATGCTTGGTAAATTATTGCAATGCTTTTGATGCAAAGATGAGTTATTACCTGCTAGATAAGCATCCTCAATATTTAAGAGAAGCTTTTAAGATGGTAGAACATATTGAAAGCATCAGCAAGAAAACTGGTAAAGTTGGCAGACATGATGATCCAAGACTTTTCAAAACTTCAAAAAGGGAAGAAAAGAATTCAAGTGCTAAAGGGGTAACAATTGAAGACAAGCTTGAGAGCTTCATGAAAACCATCGATGATAAAATTGAAAAGCAAGAGAAGTTCCAACCAAGAAATTTCCAAAGAAATGAGACACCCCCTAGATTGTAGGACCAACCTTATAATACCAATTGGTATAATGGGAAGCCTATCTTAAATAATCAAAGAAATGCCTAGAACTAAGTTCCTCCAGATCCTCTGTAAAATAATTCAGGGAGCTTTGTTGAAGATACTCCTTGGTGTATGACTTTTCGAATGCCACATTCCTCAAAGCAGTGTGTAGTGGCACAGATGGTGGAGGTAGAAGATAACATGCCCGAGGAGTTTGATCAGAAAGATCAAGAGGATAATGATGATGTGCTTATGATTTTGGGTGATTCTGATGAAGATTCTTGTGAAGTAGATGTTGACAATCAAAGACAAATAGCTGACACATATCATCAGCGGGTTCTTTTTGATGAGGATGATACCAATAATGATGAGGCCTACAATTTGGATGTGATTGAAGATGGTCTCATTGAGAAATCCTTCTTCAGAAGAAATTGCAAGGTATACAGTAGTCTTAGCTATTCAAGCTAGAGGTTCTTATCATTTGAGGAATAGAACTGTCGGAGGTGAGAAAGGTAACCCTAATGGTCTATTCATCAAAGAAAAAGGGTCTAAGGGCAAGGAACATGAACTTGATAAATAAAAGTTGTCAAAGAGAAAGAAGACAAGGGAGATAAAATTTGGGCCAAGAGGATGGGCAAGTTAAAAGTTGTTCCTAGACACAAATTTTCTGCTGAAAAACTAAAGATGCAAAAGCAAGTTCTTGAAACTGTAAAGAAGGATACTATACAAAAGGCTAAAGAAACTAGAAACCAACAGAAATAAAATAACCATGAACAAGGTATTCCTTCAACTGAGTTTCCCAAGTATACTCCTGTTGACATGTTTCAGTTAAGTGTCAAGTTAAAGTGTTTGTACCTTTTCTTGAAATGATGAGGATAGAGGAACATAAATAGAAGGTAGTGGCACTTATCATTGGTACTGCTCTAACTAGTAATGATGTATTAGAACCCACTCCTTCCAAATTAAGTGACAAAGACAAAAGGGGTAAGGAAGTTGAAGGATTAATTGTTGATATCCCCCACATTTTTCTTGGAAATTCTGTGAATACATGTCCAGATAAGATAGATCCATTTTTCTTACCTTAATAGTTGGGGGGGATTTCATAAAGAATTGTATTATTGAATCGGGTTCATCTAAAAAAATCATGCCAGTTAAAATCATGGATGCATTAGGATTAAAATTTGATAGCACTCATGGTAAGTGTTATGCCATGGATGCCAGGGAAGTCCATGTGGTAGGTGTGATAAATGAGCTTGCATATAGGTTAGCAGCTTTCCCTGATAAGGAGTTTAAAATGAGTGTGGTTGTAGTTGATATCCCACCTAATTATGGAATGTTACTATCACAAAAATGGACTGAATCTATGGGAGGTAGTATGTAGTGTGATATGTCTTATGCTACATTTCCTATTGATGAAATGAATATCCAAGTAATGAGAGAATCTAGGGTCCCACATATGTTGGAACATGTCCCTGAAGATGACACAATTCTTTTTATAAACACTGACATTGGTGGGTTCAAGGTAGAGGAAGTACCAAAGGAAATTGAAAGATGTCTTGCACCTATAGAAAATGAAGTTTCAAGAATGTCTACTAAAGAAGGACTATGGAAAATGTACTTTGATGGTGCAAGCTCTAAGGATGGATCTAGTGCAGGGATTTTACTAGTATCACCAACTGGAAGTACTTATAATTTTTCTTTTACACTATCTTTTGTCTGCACCAATAATGTAATAGAATATGAATCCTTGTTATTAGGATTAAGACTTGCTGAAAAACATGGAATCAAAAAACTAATGGTAATTAGTGACTCTGAGTTAGTAGTATCCCAGGTGAGAGCTAAATATGCTTACAAAAATAACAGACTGAGGCAATACTGGAATGTTGTTTGGGACTCCATTAAACAATTTGATGCTTTTGGAATAGAATAGATGGAGAGAGGACATAACAAAATTATTGATGTACTGGCTAATATTGCATTAAGATTTGATGATATAACTTTCATAGGAATATCAAAGGTTGAGATAAAGACAAGGCCCTCTATCCCTAACAATGTATACAAGTGGAAATTTTTTAATGATGATGAGGATATACTTAGATTTCTAAAATGTGCTGATAAATATGAAGGCTAGGAGATTGAATTTAGTGGATTTGTAGAAAATGTTGATGGACAAGAAAAAATGTTTGGAAAAGATGTTATCCAATTAAAAACAAACAAGATCCCTAAAGGCCTTGTAGCGCTTGAGAGGGTCATTGATAATCAATAAGATAGTAAGGCCAAATCGACTATTGCCCACCCAGAAGACTTAGAAGATGTGAACTTGGGAACTGAAAATTCCCTAAAGAAGGTTTATATAGGAAAAAGGATGAAACCAAATGTGAAAGCCATGCTAATTGCCTT
>VDFB02160930.1:30855-69434 GCA_007258455.2 Sequoia sempervirens | reverse complement strand
GGATCTCCTCATCTTCAATGTATATAGCTTTCAACCACTCTATTTGAGTGCCAATTGCTTGCATCACCAAGTTAAGGGAGTGTATGGTACATGGTGTTCAAAAACTGTGCACATATATTTCCTCAACCAAAGCACCTATTGCCGTGCAAATTTTTGCGTTGTTTGTAATGACTTGGACAACATTTTTAGGATCCACCATCTCTATGGATTCAATGAGCATTTTATAAATGAATTCTACATCCTCAATTTGCCCCTCATAATCAATCGCCTTCAAAGACATTGCTCTTTTGGGGGACACTACAATAATATTTATTAAAGGTTGGTTTTTGCAATCTTTCCATGCATCAAAAATAATAGACACTCCTGTTTCAATCTAAGAATCCCTAATTGGTTTGAGTGATGTCTCTACAATTTTTTTTGCCAATAAGGTGGTGTACACCTTTTCATACCCAAGACTTGTGAAACTAGAAGGTACATTATTGATTGCTGTCACCATTTCCCGGCAATATGGTGATTTCATCAAGTTGAAAGGCAGACCATTGGCATAAATGTAACGTGCATTTTTTTTCTCTGCAATGTCTCTTGTTTCATTTTGAAATGCCTCAACCAATGTGCCTCTTTTGTGGAAAGAAGGAGAGTGGTCATCTTCTTGGATAGAGGGTGTCTCCAAGAAAGGATGTTGGGAGGCCATTACTAAATCTGTAGTGCCTTCATTGATGTTTTCCTTGGTAAAGGATGAGGTTTTAGTTTTTCTCTCTCACTCATAGCATTAGATTCTTCTCGTTCTTTAATGAATGCCATTAATTTTTTTTTGGCAACCCCTTCTTATTTTGCTCTCCACATATTCTAATTCCACACTCACTTATGGCACATAAGTGAGCTTTCTCTATACTATATGAGCTCTTAAATTGAACTCCACACTAATTACAATTCCAAATAAAATCCCCACCTATTGGAAGTTGATCGAACATCGTAACACATTTCGATAGAGGAGGTGCTTGATCATATTTAAATTGTTTGTTTGTCTTAATGCCCATTGTACTTGAACTAGTGGCCATTCCAAATAGATTGCAATTTGTTGTTATAATAAATTATAAAATTTTAAATTAAAAAAATGCAACCTTACAATATGTATAAACTGATAGAAGTTCAAACAATTACCAAAAAACATTAAAAACTTGAAAAAAATTGTTAAAAAACTAAAAGAATTAGTTAAATCACTTACCTTAGATGACTAGATCTCCTTTGTGCAATGCTATTTTCACCCCCATGGCACTTTATGATCATTCTTCTTCGAAAAAAACAAGCTACGTTTCAAAATGAAAAAATGGCTTAGCAAGAATGAGTTATTGTGAAATGGAGTTGTGCTTGTAAAATGAGGGACAAGTTTTAGGTATTAGATAGCTTTTTAGGGTTTTTTAAATGTTATTTGATTAAAAAAATGTTTTTTCCTTGATTTTCACGGCATTTTCCAATGGCACACCCTTAGGAGTGCCTGAGAGCAGTTAGGATGCTCCCTGTCTGCTCCTGTTGTCACTACCACTCTGGAATTCAGGTTGGAAAATGTGTCCGAGGACCCTATATTACTTGAGAAACCGATAACTTAGTCTTGTTGTGACCTTTTCACATCGCCCATGTGATAGGAGGACTGATTACTGTTAGTTTTTAGGGTTACGTCTCCTTACCTTGATTTACATGAGAGATCCACTTTGCCAAAAAGAGTTTCGAGGTCGGTTGCGAGAGTCATCAGAAGTAGAAGTCGATAATTCATGCTTGAATGGGGTAGTAAGAAGCGTCATGGGGCCTTCAAGAGAGCCCAAAAGAGGCGAAGATCGTATAGAATTGACGAATTGACACTTCCTATTTTTTAGGAAAAGTTGCTTTTCGATTTTCATTTTGGCATTTTTGGATAAAAGCGAGGGTTCCCTATTTTTAGGGTTGCTTTTTTCTATTTTTAGAAAGTTTCTATTTTTGGAAAGTTTCTATTTTTAGAAAGGGTCAGGATTACGGCACTTTCGAGAAGTTCGAAAAACTCAATAGAACTCTCCGAAAATCAAAATAAAAAAATTGAAAATTTGCAAAAAATTTGCAAAAAAAAGTTCAAAAAGCATGAAAATTAGACCAAAATGTTCAAAAATCTGGAAAAACCAGTCAAAACCAGTTCAAGATCAATCAGATCTGAAGATGAAATCATGAAAATCAGTTCTTAAATGGTGAAGTTTGTGAGAAATCTGTTCAAATCTGGAGAATTCGCCATGGAAGGAAGGATAAAAGGATGTCCAAAGAAGTCATGAAGTCCGCCCAGCACTTGGGAGGCATATCCCTGCACCTTGAAGCAACATCCTTGCATCTCATGAAGTCCGCCATGTGCTTGAGGGAAGTGCCAAAGGGGTCTTAAAGTCCGCCATCCCTGTCCATGCAACCTTTGAAGTCCGCCATCAGCCAAGGGGGATATCCTATAAGCCTTCAAAGTCCGCCCTTGCATCATGAAGGATATCCTAAGGACCTTCAAAGTCCGCCATCCTCATCCTAGACTCCTTGGAAGTCCGCCATCCACTAAGAGGTTCGTCCTAAGAGGTCTCAAAGTCCGCCATCTGCCAGGGAGGATGTCCTTGCATGCTCTAAAGTCCGCCATTCACTCTAAAGGACGTCCAAAAGGCCTTAGAAGTCCGCCATATGCTTGAGACTCGTCCAAAGTACTAAGGAAGTCCGCCCTTAAAAGGTGGGACTTGGCTGAAAGTTATGGAAAGTCCGCCTAAGCATGTAAAGTGAGGGAAAATCAAAATATTTGCTAAGTATTGGCGCCCAGCTAAGGAAAACTTCGAAATTTGGTTAAGTATGAGAGCCTAAGAGGTGAAAAATCCTTTCCAAAGGGGAAAAAAATGTTGATATAAATGCTAAAGTGTTGAGGAAAATGCAGCCCACAATCAAGTCATTAGGACAAGGATTTTGCCTAGAAAAATTCGACTGAGCGAGGAAATATTTGACTTTGGCAGAACAAAATAGGCTCAGTGCTATTAAAATCTCGCCTTGGCAAAGAAAAATATGGATCTGGCAATGAAATTTTCGACGGAATGGCTTAAGATTTGGTTTGGCTAGACGAAATTAAGGATAAAATTGGAAAATACACTCTTAGCCAAGAAAAGCGAAGAGGAAATCGAAATAGCCATGGGTCGAAGACGAACGGGTTGGAATAAATTAAAATATTTTAATATTTTAATAATTTATTTTCAATGCCTTGGACAAAATCAAATTCGCCAGACAATGTTTTGGAGGAAAATAATTTGTGCTGGCCAGAGATAAAATCCGAAGGGCAAAATTAAATTCACCATGGCTTCAGGAGAGAGAGTGGTAAAAATTCAGGAGAGAGAAAATCTGAATTTGTTTATTTTATTTCTTGCAGGTGGATGACGACGCGAGGCGAGTCTTCAAAGAAGAAGCAAAGGCATGGAATGGAGGCAAGTCTGCTTCAAGCCAGATAGAGTGAAGGAAAAGGATGGCACAAGCACGAGAAAGTCTGACTTTGCCCAAGCTCAGCATGTCCAAACCTTTTCCGACTTTGCTTGGAGAAGGTATGTCCAGACATCCATAAGATCCGCCAAGTACAATGGCAAACATAATGCAAAGTCCGACCTAGACCAAGAAAAGAAATGTCAAAGTGTTGAGAAGGTTCGCCAAGCATAAAGAAAAGATGGCAAAACCACTAGCAAATCCGACTTTGCTCAACTGAGAAATGGCACAAGCATGATAAAGTTCGACTTCTCCCTAGGAATGTTTGTCCAAAGTGGCTTGAAGTCTGACTTAGGCCGAGAGAGAAAACGTCCAAGCTCATATGAAGTCCGCCCAAGGAGAGGACGAGAAAATTGGCTAGAAGAATTCACTAAGTGTTGGACGGAAAACAGGAAGGGTGAAGAGGAAAATAAAGAGGAAGTGAATAACATTCTTGTCCAGGGATGGAATTTGTCCTACATAGCACAAGCTAGATTCAGAATTGAAGGCAAATCCACAGGCAAAGTTCGTTCGAGCATGGTGTTGAATGATCCAGATGATGTTACAAAATGAACCTGAATAGCCAAAATTTGGCTAAGTCTAGGAAATACTTCACAGAGGAAATTCCAATTTCCTACATTGTGGCGAAAGCACAAAGGCATTTTTCTCCAAATTCTAGACACTTGAAAGGAACCCAAGATCAAAGTTAGGAAGGAACAAGCACAACGGGCCGAGTCGCCGAGGAAAATATTCTAAAAGGCAAGCCGCGTGGAAAGCAGAAGCAACCAAGGAAGACATCGACTTGGCTGAGGTGAGGCAGCCTCCTCCTCCAATCAATCAAATTGTTCCAAATCAACATACAACAACTTTCTATTTTATTGTTGGTTTATATTTAGCAAAAGGACAAGTGTTCTCAAGTGAAATTTTCTCATTGGTCGAAAGTGACAAACCCTAATTAGGGTTTTATTTTGTAATCTCGGTCGTTGATTTGAAATCAATCTTGGCCATTGAATTGTAATTGGGGAGCCTATAAATTGAGCTCGGCCCCTCATTTGTAAGGTGTGGAGACAGATTATGTATATTGTCGCATTGAGACTATTTTGAATGATAAAAGCTCTTGAGCATGATTTGCCTTGAATCACTTCTTATTGTTGAATAGTAAGCGAGGTTACATATTGCCTTCCGCCATAGATTAGAGTTAAAGTTAGATTAGGTAGAATTTGCTTTGAAAAGTTGTTAATTGAATGAGAGATTGATCGTATTGACTCAATGGTGAAGTGTAGCTCATACTTTTTTCGAATGGATGATTTGCATTCGATTTGTAAAGTTAGCCTGAGCTCTTAAACGTGGAAGCTTAACTTCAACCTCATTCGAGGTGTGAAAATTATTCTCACAAACCCCTTGAAGATTGCACCCACTTTGCGTATGTTGTCCTGCAAGAGGCGAAACAAAGTGTGGTTTATTTCTCTTCACCGAGTCCTTACTGTCTCTTGAGTTCTTAGGCTTAGACTAGACTCTCCTAAACCCTATTCTTTTTGCCATTTTTTTTTGAGATCCACAATTGAAAGTCCTAATTGAGAACCTACAAAGATAAATTTCCTAAGTCCCTAGCTTGTGCAGACTTTCTACGTAAGTCCCCTTGTTTATTACCAGCATTATCACAACGACCATTGAGCTTATCCACACGTCGAGACCCGACTAAAGAAACCTTGGAATCGCCTATGCGGTGGTTTTTCAAGAGAGGATAGAGTGTCTTTGGACATTTTTATTCTGATGTTTGGTGGATGATAAAACACTCATCAACAAGTCTATGAACATACTATGTACTTTTGTAGCCTGATATTTTTGATGCAAGATCTCCAAGTTTCCAAGTTTAGAACAAAATGGGAATAAGAGTGTGTGTGTGCATATGATCCTAATGGCACATTGTTTGGTGAGCATCAAAACGCTCAAGCCAATTGTTATATCTGTTGTTTTACATTTCTGACGATATATTAACTAGTCTAAAACAAAGCATTGGCACTGCAGCATTGCTAAATATCTATGTTCCACCAAGTTTTCGGGACGGGGGGACGGCGGGATGTGTTTCGGGGACGGCAATTTTTTGAGGAGATTTTAGGGGACGGGGGGACGGCTGTATAGTATATATATATATATAGAGAGAGAGAGAGAGAGAGAGAGAGAGAGAGAAGAAGTCATCAAATAGTCAATGTGCATATGATATAAATAATAAATGCCAAAAGGCTAAGTTTATTACTAAAATAATCAAAATAAATAAAGGTCCTAGAATCAAAAGAGACGCCGAAATCGAAAGTATGATGATTGCGGCCTTTTCGAGAAATACGCCATTGCATCGTCAGACATAGTTTGAGTCAAAATGAGACTGAAAGTCTTAACACAATTTATTTAGCAAAGGGTCGTAAGGTCAAATGAAAGGTAGAAAAGATATTTAAAATTAGCCATAAGGGTTAAGTGTCGAGACTAAAAATAAAAACCTTTTGTTTTTGTGTTTAAAATGTTGCTGGGTGACAAGAGACGGCCAGCCGTCCAGGGGATTTCGTCCAAGTGGGGACGTTCCCGGAAATTGGAAACCTTTTGGGGACGGCTGTTAGCCGTCCCCCAGGCGTCCCCTATCCCCGAAACGTTTCCGGGACGGGTACGGGGGGCAAAAACCCAGGGGACGCGTCCCCATGTAACATTGCTAAATATATGCCCCTTGCACAAGTGTGATGGCAGAACTAGTTGTAGATGAAAAGAACCATGCAGAAGCGTGATAGCAGAGCTAGTTGCAGATGAAAAGGACCTGTGAACTTCAAATCTAAGTATAGGTGCTGGTCATCTCAACTCAAGGACCTTTTAATGTGAGGTGGAGTCTGGATAGAGCTTCCCTAAATGTATTAAAGACTATAACCTTAGATTCATTAATCAATGATCACAAAATTGGGCAAGCGAGTAAAGTGATATCTGATGATATACTTTTCTTCTGCTTTGTTATTCAATATTTAATGTTGTACCCCTGAAGTTTTGAACCCGGACTTCTAAGATTCCAAACTTGAACCTCTGCATTAAGCCACGACATTTCCTTATTCACAAATCTTGGAAATTTTTGGTGATTTCCTGTATGCCCACATAGTCTACTCAAACTTAAACCTCTGGATTAAGCCATGGCATAACCTATTAAAAATATAATGTTTGTGGTTTAAGTCCAAAATTCTGATTCAATTATCTAATTGATGAAACATTCTCTCATAATTGATTCAAATGTGACGTTACAAATCTTCAACTCATAATTTTTGAGGCAAGTTAATGTTTTTTCATGAAATATGAAACTAAAGGTCTTACTATTTGGAAAACATTATGATGTTTTTGCAGGTTGCATTTTGCATATTGTTGCTATTTTATGTTCCCAATTTGGTCCCTTATTCAGGATACATTCCTGTTGAGAATAGAGCTTCCACTGTAGCTTCTGCAGAGTATGAACTTCTTCCCGCTGGGGAGAACGTTTGCCCTGAGCAACATGTGAATTTCTTTTCCAGTGAGTTACTTTGCATAACTTGTGTATCTTAAGCGTATTATATTACTCTTCGAATTATTTAGCAAATTGAAAAGTCTTGTTTTGAAATACAATCCATTGTTATTTTCTCGACTCTTAGTTTTACCAGGCATGCAACAGTTGTTCCTCATAACATGTAAAACTGTAAATAAATGTTTGACAGGAATTTTTTTCAGCTGGATGACACCCCTCATGAGAGAAGGATATAAAAGGCCTGTTACAGATAAGGATATCTGGCAGCTTGATACATGGGATCAAACTGAGACTCTTTATAATAGGTAAGCATGTTCAGCTGCTAGTGTGAATTTGGGAGTTAAAATGAGCTTTTTATTGCTGGTTCTTCTTATTCAATGTGAGATGAAAATGTGCTTTCACAGATTCCAGCGATGTTGGGAAGAAGAATCCACCAAGCCAAAACCATGGCTATTAAGAGCATTGAACCGCAGTCTAGGAGCCCGGTACAGAATCCTAACCTGCATCTATTTTGTTTTCTGTCAAATTTTACTGGTGTCTTTTTGATTTTGGTGTCTGAATTGTTTGTATGTTAGTATCAAATGAATTGTTGAAGTTTCTATGGTGTGAGTTTGATTCTTTTGAATGTATAATTATGTTGCTGAATGTCTGCTTGTGTGGCTATTGACAATCTGAAAATATGCATGTCTTGGCAACAAGGCAAATATGAAAATTGATAGACATGTATAATAGTATAGCATGTTTGTGAAGTTTGTGTATAAGGTGGAAATAGAGTGAAGTAATTGTATCAACTTTTCCTTATGTTCAATGGTGTTTATGGTATGGGGATGGTGGGATATGTTTCAGAGATGGCAGTCTGGGGGTCCATTTTTGGGGGACAGCAGTATACATTAATGCATGCATATATTAATGTATATACATATATATGGAAACTCAAATTTTTAGAAGCTTAGCCATGCATGACATTAAAATTCAAATTTAGGCATTCATATAATGTATTAAAGTTGATATTCAATGTTCAATTGCTTAAGTAATACAGCAATAAAAAATAGAAATTTCATGTTTTCATTACAAAAAAAGCCCCCAAGTATATAAAGTCATAAATGAAAAAATGACCAACAATATTGAAATATGCTAACCAATTTTTTTCATTGAATTGCACAACACAAACCAGCACTTGGCCAATTTGATTAGCGTTAGCTCCAAATCCAAAATCTATCAAAGCAACTCTAACCAAGAATGCGCCCTAAAACCACTTAAGGAAGAGGGGCGGGCATATGGTTAGAGGATCCCTAGGATTCAACTTGATATAGAAATAGATTACAACTGAACTGAATATAAAACTCAACGTCAAGAATGTGCACTCAAGATCCCAGTGAGGGCAAGGTGCTAACATATGACAGAGTAATTAATTGAAACTGAAATAATAATTCTTCCGCTGCGGCAGGCATCCACTTAGGAGTGGGGATTCACCACTTGACAGTGGGTACAAAGAGAGATACAATCCAATTCTCCACACTGGCGGTAAACCATCCAGGGGTGCTTAATGTGAGAAAAAGAAAATAATTGCAGCGATAAAGGACTGGAATAGTACTACTGTTTTCAGTCTTACAACATAGAAAAAGAGCTGCAAATTATAAGAGAATTACAATGATTTCAGAGCACCAAAATACTGGATGATTTCTTGATGAATATTAGCCATTAGTGATGAAGAAAGAACTAAAAATTCAAACTGAAACAAGTTTGATATAAATCTGCAGTTCTGGAAATGAATAATCAGCAACTCTAAGAATCAATTAAATGTTCATAACTTCACCAAAATACCTCCGAATTGCGTGAGACGAAATGCAATGTTCCTTTGGAGGATAGGCACCTAGGATAGGATGAAGAAACAGCCTCAAAAGTCACCCATTAATTAATGGCACACTTCCCAATGCACTTGAAATGGTACGACCCAGCTTGAGGGCAATTTTGTTCCCAAAAATCAAATTCTCAATATTAAATTCTCATACTTTGCAAAGAGGGTTGCCTTAGGTCAACAAATACTTAGCAAAAATGCCTAGAACCAAAATAAATTTATTCAAGGAGCTGTATGCAAAAATCTACTTCCGCTGTAGACTATCAACAACTTCAAACTGAAAATATCATCAAAATCTTCAACTATTGAGCTCAATCTGCTAGTCTGATTTGAGAAGCAGCAAATGACCAACTAGGTGTTGTATTTCAAACACGAAATTGGTGAGAGGCTAGGAGGTAAGCATTCCTCGGAGCAATAATTCAATTGTCATTCCGACAGCATAACAGTAGCAAAGTTCATGGATAACAAATGTTGGAGTCAGGCTTCACTTTTATAGAAAAGGAGAAGACTCTTCGAATTCCCTTCAAGGCACGCCAAAAGACACAAGACTTTTCAAATTTCCAAAAAAATATAAATCCTTCTTAAAATGTCGTCCACTTTCCAAGGCATAAAAGACATTAATAAATATTTAATTCTTCCTTTTATGAAGGCGTCCCCCTTCAAGTCCACCTTTTAAGAACAACTTGAAGTTAATTCACTAGGCCAAGGGGTCAACTGCAAATTATAACATTAATGCCTTTATTTAAGAAATTCAACAAAATAAAGTTTTTAGAAGCCAAAACTTGAACTCATAAAATTGCTCCAACTGAAAATGAAGACCTGAAGACTGACAACTGCACACTGCTAGAAATAGGATTTACTATAAATAGTAAAGTCCTAGAAAAGCCACAAACCTCCAAGCAAGAAAACCCTGATTTCAACACAAACCAGCCTACGGGCCTCCGGAATAGGCTGATGAACTAATAAGCTGATCATTGAGGAAAAGGGGACATTACAGTCCGCCCTCCTTGAGATTGCTTGACCTCAAGCAACCGTAGAACTGGATGTTGCAAAACATGCTCACCTTCCCAAGTTGCATCTTCGATAGGCAAGTTCCTCCACCTGACCAAGTATTCCTTTATTGTTCTTCTCCTCAAGGAACGTTCCCTAGTGTCAAGAATCTCTTCTGGAATCAACACCAACTGTCCTTCATCCAATGGAGGAAATTTTATAGTGGCCACCACATTGTGCCCAAGTGCCTTCTCTAGGCGAGACACATGAAAGACATTGTGAACTTTGCTATCAGTTGGAAGATCCAATTCATAAGCCACTTCACCAATTCTTTTGGTGACTTTGAAAGGACCATAAAAACGTGGCTTCAACTTTTTTGCACCACTCTTCTTAAGGGAAGATTGTCTGTAGGGCTGAAGTCTCAAGTAGACCATGTCTCCTATTTCAAAAGATCTCTCAACACGCTGTTGATCAGCGTATAACTTCTGCTGATTTTGAGCTTGTTGCAGATTTTCCTTGAGAGATTTCAAGATGTCTTGGTTCTGCTGAAGCATATCCGTTGCCTGTGGAGCTTTACTATCACCAAACACCAAATCTCAAAAGTTAGGAGCATCATAACCATAAAGAGCCATAAAAGGAGACATCTTAATTGACATATGATAGAAAGAGTTGTAACAGTACTCTCCCAAATGAAGCTACTTAATCCATGCTCTTTGCTGCCCCGAAACATAATTTCTAAGGTAGCCTTCTAGCCACTTGTTGACAATCTCGGATTGCCCATTTGTTTGTGGATGATAACTAGTGCTTGGAGTAAGCACTGTACCACTCAGCCTGAAGATCTCTTGCCAAAAAGCACTTAGGAACTTGTTGTCCCTATCACTAACAATGGTTTTAGGCAAACCATGCAACCGAAAAACTTCTCTAAAGAATAACTCAGCCACTTGAGCTGCTGTAAATGAAGTTGTGATAGCATAAAAATGTGAAAACTTAGTCAATCTATCTACTGCCACAAAAATACAATCACGTCCTTGTACCTTAGGCAGCCTAGTGATGAAATCCATTGCAATGCTCTCCCATTTTTGATTTGGGATTGGCAAGGGCTGCAACAAACCGGCTGGAAAAGAATGTTCATTCTTATTCTTTTGGCAAATAGAACACTCTCTTATGTAATTCATGATCTCTTCCTTCATCCCTTTCCAAGCAAACCTTTCTCTAATCTGCTTGTAAGTTTTGAATATGCCTTGATGACCAGCAAAGGGAACATCATGAAAGGACTGTAGAATCTTCTTTTTAAGCTTAGATTCATGCACTAAAAAGATCCTACCTTTATAGAAAATTAACCCATCAACCAACTTATACCTTTTATCAACCAAATGACCTTCAAGCAAGCTGGTTGCAAACTGATTTTTAGCATAATCAGCAGCAATTAACTCCTTCCAATCTACTGATAACTCACAAAGTGACTGCAAATGAGGCCTTCTTGAAAGAGCATCAACCACTATGTTATTTTTCCCTTTGACATATTCAATGTCAAAGTCATATGCTTGGAGCTTACTTACCCATTTATGCTGTCTTTGATTTAAATCTTTTTGGTGCATAAAGTGTTTAAGACTTTATGATCAATCTTAACAACAAATTTACTCCTCACCAAATATTGACGAAACTTAGATAATGCGTGCATAATAGCAAGCATTTCTTTGTCATATATTGAGTAAGATTTTTCTGCTCCTCTCAATTTTCTGCTGTCAAAGACAATGGGGTGCTTGTCTTGCATGAGAACAGCTCCAACTCCCTCACCTCAAGCATCACATTGTAATTCAAAGGGCTTTGTGAAATCTGGTAGGGCCAACATTGGACATGAGCTCATTATGTGCTTGAACTTGTCGAAGACTCCTTGTGCCTTATCTGTCCATAGGAAAGCTCCTTTCTTTGTAAGATCTGTAAGGGGGGCTGCCATGTGAGAATATCCCTTAACAAATCTTCTATAGAATCCGCACAAACCCAAAAATCCTTTCAAGTGAGAAATATTCTTTGGAGGTGGCCAATCAAGGATGGCTTTAATTTTCTCTGGATCAACTTTGACATCCTTGGAACTAATAATGTGGCTGAGATACAACAGCTCCGTCATCTTGAACTCACACTTTGATTCTTTGGCAAACAAGCATTCCGCCTCCAAAATGCTAAACACTTCTTCTAAGTGCTTGAGGTGCTCTTCCCAAGACTTATTGAAGATGAGAATATCGTCGAAGACTGCTGTCTAAAAATCTTGTTCATACAAAATTGGAATGTAGCTGGAGCATTTGTCAAACCAAATGGCATGCAAGAAATTCAAAATGCCCAAAATGGCATCTAAATGCTGTCTTCTTTATATCCGCCTCCCTCATTCTGATTTGATGATAACCCAAACGAAGATCAATCTTCGAGAAAAACATAGCCCCATGGAGCTCATCAATCCTAGGAATAGGATATCTATTCTTGATGGTCTTCTGATTTAATGCGCGGTAGTCAACACACATATGCATTGTTCCATCTTTCTTTTTTACCAACACCACTACTGAAGCAAAAGGGCTTTTGCTTGGCCGAATAAAACCCATCTCCAAAAGCTCTTTGATGGCTTTCTCAATTTCATCTTTTTGCTTCTTGGGATAACAGTAAGGCGTGGTGATGACGGGCTTTGCTCCTTCTTCTACTTCAATCACATGCTCAAAACCTCTTTCAGGAGGTCTCCCAGGAGGTAGGCTACCAAAGACTTTACTCTTCTTGGTAAGTAAGGCTTGGATATCAGGATGATATTGCCTCTTCTCTTCCACTGGATCAGCTGGTAGGACCATACACTTTGCTGCCCACTCAACTTGATCATGACGGATCAGTCTTTCCATTCTTTTCAAGGACACAATTCGAGGGCCCCCATTTGACATCCCTCTCAAAACAACCTTTTTTCCATTAGCTTGAAATTTCAGCTCCATTGTTTGTAGATTCAATGTGATCTCTCCAAGAGATCGCAACCACTGTATTCCCAACACGGCATCGGTATCACCAATACCAACAACATGGAAATCATCTTTAACTTCATAATTTCCTAACTAAATAGAAAGGTTAGGAATTTTCTTTGTGCATGACATGGTGAAACCATCAGCTACCATTACTTTGAAGCCTTCAAACTCTTCAGTCTTCAATCCTCTCTTTGTCACCAATCCTTCGTCAGTAAAGTTGTGAGTTGCTCCAGTATCAATTAGAGCAACTATTCTTTGAGATCCAACCACTCCACGAACCCGAAAGGACTCATTTTTTTGAGAACTTGACAGTTATGCTAAAGCACTACCATCTCCAACCTCATTGGGCTTCTCTTCTAGAGCTTCTTCACCATCACTACTTGCTGATTCGTATTGTTGATCAAACGAATAAGATTCTGATCCATAATCAGAATAGCCCTCCATTCGGTTTGCTTTGCCTCTTCCATAGCAACGGTGACCCTTAACCCAAGGTTCACGGCAAGTGTAGCAAACTCCATCTTTTCTAAGCTGTTCTCAGAGCTCTTCTGACATCTTTGGTGGAAATTTCTTTGGCAGATTTGAAGAATGTTTTTTATCCTTCTTATGGCTGAAAGGTTTCGAATGAAACTTAGGCCTTGGGGCTGCCAACTCCATGCTCCTCACTTTCTTGATAGCTTTGTCTAAAGTTGGTGGATCAAAGGCTTTGACCCATCCTTTCAAAGGCTCCATTAATCCTTCTGAAAAGAGAACCACAAGTCTTCTCTCAGTAATATTAGGCGCCATTACTGATAACCTTTGAAAATCAGCCACATAATTTTCTAAAGATCCTTGTTGCTTCAACTGTGCCAATTCTCTGAATCTCAACTCAGGATCCTTGGTATCAAATCTTTTGATCAGCTTGTTGGTAAACTCATCATAGGTGCGGATGAGGTTATGGCCAAGAGTGACCAAACCATGGGTCCACCATTCGTGAGCTATCCCACCCAAATGTAATGTGGCAAATTTAATTGCATCTTCTTCTGGCATTGGTCTGAGAGAGAGATAGATATCCAATTTTTGCACCCATGATCTAGTTGGACACTTATTACTACCATCAAAATGTTCCAAAGTTATCTTTCCCGAAGTTTGATAAAAATCATTTCTAGGCACCATAGGAGGATGTTGCTCATTCCTTCCTCCATTTCTCCGACTCCTTTGATTCATGTATTGATCAAAGGTCCAAGCATCTCTCAAATTAAGAGGTAAGGAAGCATATTCCATGTAAGCTTGTCGTGCATCATCAACAAAAGTAGGTGCAATTTCAACTGGTTGTTGCTCTTCCCTTGGAGTGAAAGTAGGGAAAAAAGGTCTAGAGGAGGACCCACTAGGAGTTGCAGTATGCTGACCCACAATTCTATCTCTTCTATTCACCTCAGGACTGCCATTACTATTATTCCCATTAACTCCACTGCTTTCACCAGTTGGATTATTTTGGGGCTGAATGACATTATGTGCTGCTTGCTGATCGAACTTGGACAATAATCGGGACATCATGTTTATCATTCCATCAAAATTTTTCTCCACTCTGTCCCTTTCTTCATTAGCTTGCCTAACACTGTTTGACATTATTTCTATCGTTTGACCAACTTCTTCAATTGACTTTTTTGTACCTTCAACTGTTTTGCCAAGATCTCTTAAGGCTTCTGAAAATGTCTCTGCCTCTGGAACGGGTGGAAACTGATGTTGAGTTCTGGCCTGACTTCTGGTGAATGGTCTGGTTTCTCTTTCACTCATCAGACAATTGACTGTAGGATGCCATAGGATGGCAGGGTCTTCTGCTCTGATACCACTGAAATATGTTAACCAATTTTTTTCGTTGAATTGCACAACACAAACCAGCACTTGGCCAACTTGATTAGTGTTAGCTCCAAATCCAAAATCTATCAAAGCAACTCTAACCAAGAATGTGCCCTAAAACCACTTAAGGAAGAGGGGCGGGCATATGGTCAGAGGATCCCTAGGATTCAACTTGATATAGAAATAGATTACAACTGAACTGAATATAAAACTCAACGTCAAGAATGTGCACTCAAGATCCCAGTGAGGGCGAGGTGCTAACATATGATGGAGTAATTAATTGAAATTGAAATAATAATTTTTCCGCTGCGGCGGGCATCCACTTAGGAGTGGGGATTCGCCACTTGACAGTGGGTACAAAGAGAGATACAATTCGATTCTCCACACTGGCAGTAAACCATCCAGGGGTGCTTAATGTGAGAAAAAGAAAATAATTGCAGCGATAAAGGACTGGAACAGTACTACTGTTTTCAGTCTCACAACATAGAAAAATAGCTGCAAATTATAAGAGAATTACAATGATTTCAGAGCACCAAAATACTGGATGATTCTTTGATGAATATTAGCCATTATTGATGAAGAAAGAACTAAAAATTCAAACTGAAACAAGTCTGATATAAATCTGCAGTTCTGGAAATGGATAATCAGCAACTCTAAGAATCAATTAAATATTCATAACTTCACCAAAATACCTCCGAATTGCGTGAGACGAAATGCAATGTTCCTCTGGAGGATAGGCACCCAGGATAGGATGAAGAAACAGCCTCAAAAGTCACCCATTAATTAATGGCACACTTCCCAATGCACTTGAAATGGTACGACCCAGCTTGAGGGCGATTTTGTTCCCAAAAATCAGATTCTCAATATTAAATTCTCATACTTTGCAAAGAGGGTCTTCTTAGGTCAACAAATACTTAGCAAAAATGCCCAGAACCAAAATAAATTTATTCCAGGAGCTGTATGCAAAAATCTACTTCAGCCGTAGACTGTATCAGCAACTTCAAACTGAAAATATCATCAAAATCTTCAACTATTGAGCTCAATCTGCTAGTCTGATTTGAGAAGCAGCCAATGACCAACTAGGTGTTGTATTTCAAACACGTAATTGGTGAGAGGCTAGGACGTAAGCATTCCTCGAAGCAATAATTCAATTGTTATTCCGACAACATAATAGTAGCAAAGTTCATGGATAACAAATGCTGGAGCCAGGCTTCACTTTTATAGAAAAGGAGAAGACTCTTTGAACTCCCTTCAAGGCACGCCAAAAGACGCAAAAGACTTTTCAAATTTCCAAAAAAATATAAATCCTTCTTAAAATGGCGTCCACTTTCCAAGGCATAAAAGACATTAATAAATATTTAATTCTCCGTTTATGAAGGCGTCCCTCTTCAAGTCCACCTTTTAAGAACAACTTGAAGTTAATTCACTAGGCCAAGGGGTCAACTGCAAATTATATCATTAATGCCTTTATTTAAGAAATTCACCAAAATAAATCTTTTAGAAGTCAAAACTCGAACTCATAAAATTGCTCCAACTGAAAATGAAGACCTAAAGACTGACAACTGCACACTGCTAGAAATAGGATTTACTATAAATAGTAAAGTCCTAGAAAAGCCACAAACCTCCAAGCAAGAAAACCCTGATTTCAACACAAACCAACCTACGGGCCTCCGGAATAGGCTGATGAACTAATAAGCTGATCACTGAGGAAAAGGGGACATTACAAATATGCATGCAGTAATTTTAAAGATATAAAAAAATACAGTACTGCTATGCCTCATTTGGGCTATCAATATCAAAATCAGTCTCCGAGTTAGAGTCATTCTCTATGTCAAGTCAGTTGCTTCAACACGAAACGTACAAAAGTGAATACAAACTTGAGAACATATTTGTTAATTGATTATGCAATATCAGCGGTTAAGTCATAGGTGGTAATGATAAATCAAAATGATTTAAATCATGGCATCATTCTCAGTTTGGGATTGATTAGGCACACTAAAAGTATAAAAGGAATATATTTGCTTAGTATTTAATCAGAAAAAAATCAGGACAAAAACATTGCTATTCCATCTGGTGCAGCCCAAAATAATTTCAGTTTTTTTAATAACCAAAGCGATGATTGAGGGTGCCAACCCCTTCTGGGGTTTGTGGGCAGTGCCTTGGATGTGTTTCATGTTGTGATTTAGGGAGGATTGAGGGGCAGAGCCCCCGTCTCTAAGCCCAAATTAAGACCTTTGAGGCTACATGGACTTTCATGGTGTATGCCATATTTCATTATTTTACTGTTTCTAACCAAGCTTCAAGTCCACAATACTTCCATTAAAGTTTCGTAAGGAATGTGGGAGGGCTTGTGGGCCCTCGATGCCTTAATTTTAATGGTTATTTAAAAAATTGACGTTTTTTTTTAATTAAAAAATTCAGTGATATCTAACTGTCCCCAAGACGGTTGAGAAATGTCACAAACATCCCTCACTATCTCAGCAATGACTAGATGTCTTTAGACACCAAGCCACATGGCTTAGCATTTCTAGGATGTGTCTCCAGCTTCTCTGTGGCTAGGGGACATTCTATTGTCCTAGGGGGATGGGAGCACAAGGTGAAGGGGCTGTGATGTGTTCCAGTGCAACAATATTTTTCCAATGAATCGCATAGAGATCTGAAATACCTGTCATAGAATCGACAATTTGACAAACCATGATATCTAAAGAGCTTTTGAAGGAAGCACATATTTTTCTTTGCACTCTTCTTTGAATCAACTTCAAAGACATAAAAAACAATCAACTACATGCTGCTTTGATTATATACACAAGTATACATAAAAAAATATGAGTACAAATGCAGATTTGATTTGAAGGAAACAATATTTTTAATATATAAATTTTCATAAATATTTTTTTGTGTACATAAATCATGAATTGGGATATTCATGGCATCGAAACAAAAGGTACAAGGTGAAGTCATAAATCATGAATTAGGATATCCATGGCATCAAAACAAAAGGTACAAGGTGAAGTCATGAATTATGGTTGAGAAGAGCTTGCATCATGTAGCCCAACAATCACTAGGACCAACATTACTAGCATAGTGATAGGTCTTATGGTTGCGCCTTTAACGATTCCTCAATGCTATTGAAGCCATGATACTTGCACGTATATTAGCAACATCCATGAAATTCGCTTGTGCTATCCCCTCTATTGTGTAAGTGCAACTACCTCTACCTTAAGCTTTGCTCGATCAACCCATGTTGTGGTTTGTCTCATAGTTCACATACTTGGAGTTGGTAGAGCTCAAATTTTTGACTTGGCTAAAGCTCGACAACTTAGAAAGATGCTTAAATTTCTTTAAAAATAGTTGCACATTTTTGCGCTTGAGGGCACGTTGTAAAATACATAGGGCATGTTTTTAAATGCATATGGCACAATTTTTTAGTCTATAGTCTCATTTTTACTCTACATATGGCAAATTGCAAAGGAAGTCCAATTCATGATTTTTGTTAGTGTTTTTGCATGTTTTTCTTAGTTTTTTCCTCATTTTAGTGAGTGCTGAATTACAATTCATGTAACTTGGCTAGTTTCTTTCCTGTGTGTACTTGGTGAGTATTCCAACTATGGTCCAACTCTTAAACATAGGATCCTTAACTTTGGTGATCCAATTTGATAGTGGATCAACCCCCTCCAATGTAATAGGAGGCCAAAATTTGCCTGTAATAGAGGTGAAGATTATAGTGAACATAGACAAGAGCGTTCAACCTTTGTGTTGCTAATGTATTTTGCTTCTTGCAATATATGTACTCCCAATCATGATTGCATCCTTTAGTGTTGCGTGGTTAGCTCAAGACATGTAGGACAACCTTTGGAAGGTTTGGCACCTTAGCACCAAACTCCTACCATACATCAAAAATGAGAAAAATGATATTGAAATTTTATTTAAAACGAGAATAGTGGAAAAGAAAAGTTCACTATTTACCATTAATGTAAGAAATCGAAAAGTATATCCTTAAGCAACTTTTAGTTAAACTTCCTTGTAATATCTTTTGAATTCTCCTTGCTCATCTATAAGTTCGTTTCTTTCCACCCATGAGCATGTAGAGTCACCTCAAAACCTTCTCACGGGCTCAAAATATGAGCGGAATTGGAAGGTTGGATTTTGGAAATAACTTGCCACATTTAATGGGTTATTGCTATTTCTCCTTCTTGAGTGTAAGTTTGCTGATAACCCTTAGCCTATTTTTTCACAATTTTTTCTGTAGGCTAATGGGATGGTGGAGAAAGGGAAATTAATTAAATAATTAAATAATGTTGTAAAAAAGTAATTTTGACTAATAAATTAAAAGACAACTTATCTTTAATTATTGAAAAGGTTGTTATCAAAGATTAAATAAAGTGTCACTAGACCCAATGCACATTTCTTTCTTATATTTTTATAACTTTGAGCGAATAATTGTCAAAAAGAAAATAATATTATTTTATTTCCTTGAAAAAGTTATAGAAGGGAGAAATGTTTTTGAAAAGGGTCCTCTTGTTTATTTGAACAATTTAATTTTCCAAGAACGAATTTGCACTTTATTTTCTTTCCTGAGGATGAAGACCCTCTAGTATTGCTAGTTTTGAGGACGAAAAGCCTCCTAGCCTCTCAATGCAGTTCTACATAGGGATTGTTAGTGTACTTTAACAAATATTGATTTCAATGTTCCAATTTTTGGTGTGAGATTCTTGAAATTTTGGGGTTTGGCAAATATTATAAAAGTTTCATATTTATATGTATTTCTTTTTGGTGAGCTAATCTTTCCATAGGCCATGCTTCCCATCTCTGCTAGTGGTCGCATTTTTCTTGCTTCTTGTTTGTACTGTTCCTACAGGCCATATCTGGTCATACAATTACAAAATATCAATCTTATTGGAGGCGTCTAAGTTATTGCTGTCATTTCAGACTATATATTGCTTTTTAAAATCAAGTTGTGACATTTACTTATGATAGGTCGTACCCTGCTTTGGGCCGGCCATATAGTTATAGATTGTTAGCAAATGAATTGGCCACTTTAAGATAATTGATAACTTTGACTCTATTTTGCCCTTAATGCATTGGGGCCAATTGCTATCAGCTTCAGAAATGTCACAATTGCATTTGCGACTTTCCTTTGAATTAAAGAGGTACAACTCCCTCTTGTGATTTATCTAACGATATGGTTGCTTTTAACTAGAAAGCGAGAAAGGTGACAAACACTAGTTCATAAAAATGACACTAATGTGGAAGGAATCGTAGAAAGCCATAAATCAACAATGCGCAGATTGAAATGACTTATGACTGCCAAACCAGGAAAATAGAATTTTTCCTGCAATAAATGGATGCAATAAAGTATATTTCTCACTGAAAACATGCCTTTATTATATGCCCGACACACAGATCAATACACTAAACACCACATTTAAATTCATAACTCATAGATTACAAACCATTGCAATATAAAATCAGCATAAACAAAAAGTGTTCCTTCTCGAAATACAACACAGTGTATCTTGTGGAGACTCTATCCTTCTTCCTTATCCTAGATATAGCAGTGAATTTCACCCCAAAACAGTTACCAAAACCATTACTAAAATTAGTGATGTTTCTCGTTGCCTGACCTTCTTCTTGAAAATGGCTAGGAGAATATGATCGGTTGGAATAATTGAATTGACAGATGAAAAGACGTTAGGCAAGAATTCTTGATTTTATTTCGCACCAACAACCGTCAAATGATATATCCCACAACCATGCAATTAATGAAGGCTTAAGGAGGTGCAATATGATTGCATGTGTATGTTGTCCAGTAGGGAATGTAATTTAAAACTTGTTCACATCAGCCATTAATCCCAATTGTGTTGTCATCCTATCAAGCCAAAGAGAGATAGCCCAAATGTCTAACCAATCCTCTATAAATTCGACCAGTGTCACCACATTTCACCATCAAGAGAGTTCCAATATGGCAAATGCTCAGAGTGATGGAGTATCGACAAATGATTTTATTATTTTGGAAGAGATTGAATGCAATCCTTTGTTCAGGCATCTGTTTGACCAACTGAAAGAAGTCTTCTGGTCGCTGTGATTGGGGTATGAGAGCGGCGGAGCGTTTGGTGAGGCCAGAGTTTCACCATTGTGTCAATGTAGCCAGTGTTGGGCTCAATCACTATCCAAGGAGCGGGTTGGTAGGCGACGCCATCTGCATAGCATCGACTCTTCAAAATGAGACCGTAGAAGAGGTCATGACTCTTCTCCGTGCGGGGGTCGTGAGGAATGATATGGGGCTGTTCGCCCAATTTCTGTAGTCCCATGAGAATCTATTGTCTCCCACCCAAATTGAATGCCTTCAGATTGTGATAGAGGGCATTCAAGTGTTGATGTTTACCCTCTGTGTTTGAAAATGAATCCCCTTTTTGCTTTCGATATCAAAATTTTGTAGTCAAAAGACAAATTTTGTAATGCTACTGTTATATATATATAAATAAAATAATACTTTTATGATATCATAGTGTTCTTGCATGTATGAATGATTTCTGTTTAATTCTGTTTGTAACAATTTCAATGGCAATGTTTCTCTTTGTATAATTGCGTTTGTCGCTCGAATTAGCATTTTCTGCATTGCATTGTTGTTTCTTTGAAAAATACCTTCTAGCAGTAGGGCGGGTGGTTCACAAAACTTAGCAAAACACCACCCAAGTTTTTAGACATTATTCAAAATCGCGCCCAAAAGCAAAACTTATGAAACAAGTCAGCCGACGGTTTTTCCAATAAGTTTGCGAACCTTTAGTATGAACCACTTGTGATAAGTAAGTCTTAATTGAGCGGTAAGTTACAACAATACACTAAAACACCGCTTGCATTAAAAGAATAAAAAGGAAGCGGTAAAGTGGGAAGTTAGCAAAACTAGTGAAAATCCTGCCTAAGTTCTTAACGTACAATAAAACACAGCCTGACCCAAGACTTGTGCAGAATTTGATTAAAGAAGGGGGAAAAAGTGGCATTGAGGGGAGGGTGCCAAAATTAAGGGTAACATAGATAAAATGCCCCTTTTCTAGTCAGTCTTATTTGGAATAAAATGTGAGAACAAGTGCAGATTCTAGGTATTCCATACCATTTGCAGATTTCCATACAGCTGTGAGTGAAATTAATTTTAAATGCAGGGCATACTCCTTACTACAGGCCATACAATCTCTATATGAGGCTGTACTATTCTTGAAGGCCTAAGCAGCTGTTTGGAATCATTCTTTTGTTTGGTTGCAGATATGGTTTGAGTTTATCAAGGCAGAAAAATCAGAAATTATGGGTATGGGTAATATGTACTTGTACATCTCATTAGTGGAGTTGAGTCCAAAATTAAGTACTGCAAACTTGTTATCTGCTGTTCCAGCTATCTTTGAGGTGTCCGAAAATTATTTTCAGACCTGGTTGGTTTACCGGCAATAGTTTATTTTATTACTGAAGATTTTGGACGGTTCATCGTTAGATCCCTATTCGTCATTGTAAAAGATCTTAGTCGGTTTATCTGTTGGATCCTCTTTATTTTTTAGTATGTTATCTGTCATGCTTGGTGTGTATTGGAATCAAGTGATATAGTCTGCCATTTTGGCATTGACGCAATTTTGCTTGTATTCAGTCAGTTTGTGGCTTGATTAGAATTTGCATATCACTATTGGCCATTTTGGTATTGATTGATTCTATGGCTTCTATTGTAAACTGGATGGCTAGTTGTCAATATCTTTTATTTTAATTCCATAGTCTTCATTTTAGTCTTCGTATGCTCACCTTGCCCACATTGGGAGTATGGTGATCAAAATGAGCTAGGATTCAAGTGATTGCAAAATTTATTGTGGATTTGAGCTAACACCTTGCGAGGGATATTATAACTATGAAGTGAATGATGTCATTAGTGGTTAGTAATTTCCAATATGGGATAGTATTTGCTCTAACACCACCATAAATGACTCTAATTGCCTCCTTGGTCTTGTCCATAGTCACATACACAACTCATCAAGGTCTTATCTCCATCAAGTGTAGTTATTGTAAAATGACTTTGTTATGTTTTGCTAGTATTTTTGTATTCAACTATGTACCAATTACTTTTTGTCTTGTGGGTAGTTGTTAGGAGTTAGTTATTAGTGGTTATCAGTTGTGTTCCCCTTAGCTACTATTAACTACTAAAAATATGTTTCTCATTGTTAGGGAAGGTGGTCTAATCTTGGTAGATGCTCCGTGATTGATATTTTGTACAAGCAGTATTGTGAATGAATAAAGCAATTAGTGATATTTGTCTACAATCTCTTTTTATGTACTGGTATAATTTGTTTACATTGTAGTAGGTGGTGTTATTATTTGGCAATAAACATTTGGCCTTGTTGCCTCTAATGAAGTTGGGTTAAATTCATAAAGAACCAATGTTGGCCAATAACTATTGACAACTACACTTGAGATGGATGAAATTAATGCCCTTAACCACAAATAAAAGTAGGAGAAAACCAAAGTATAGCTGGGGCAAATCATGAAGTTAAGTGACCCCCCAATGGGTAGAACAACAAGAATGAAGGAGGAGGTTGTGGGAAGTAGTTGACTCTAGAAATCCATCAACTTAAGTGAAAGTTGAAGCAAAGTCCAGAGTCGAAGTGTAAGTTGGAGTTGTAGTCAAGAGTGAAGATGCCAAAACATTCAACTGGCTATTAACAATCATATAGAGGAAGAGTGGGTCAAGATTGCTAGACATCTTCCACTTCTAGAAGAAATGTGTGTGGATCTTGTAGACCAAGTTTAATATGAGGAATCTGTATCTGGTAATTGCTTAGAGAGTTCTCCAGCATTTTATAGATCAAGTGGTATTAGAGCAAGGTTTTGTCATTCTTGCAAGCATATGATTGATATAACAAGGCTACTAACTAGTTATGTTGTCTACAAGGTCAAGTGGAGGTGAGAATTTAGTTTCTTTTGAGCCTGGGATTGATACAAGAGAGTATAAAAGACAACAAGATAGATGGAAAAAGATATGAATAGAGAGATGCATGAGGATGAGGTACAGTTTAGAAGGTCGGAAAATAATGTTGCTTGTATTTCCCACTGAGGAGGAATGTTGGATGGGTTTGAAAATATAATTATAGCCTTAATTGAACAATTGGGTATTGTGAAAGTGCATGAAGAAGAAAAAGAGAGCCAAAGAGGACTGTACAAGAACAAGAAGAGTCTTCTTACAGTGGTGTCAATCAAGGCTGAGGCAAAAATAGACATTAAGCCCTTGGATGGAGAAATAAGTGCAGAGAGATTGGATCGATGAGTTTCTCAAATGGAGGTATATTTCTGTTTGCACAAGTTATCTCCTCATCAACAAATCTCATTTCCTAGATTCAAGCTATTTGGCCACACTTTCACATGGTTTGGAAACTATGCTTGCTCCTTGCAATTTGGTAATGTGTCGCCAATCTCGAAGTGGGTTGACTTTATGGGGCTTCTCAATGAACAATTTTTCCCTTTTGCTCCAAGGAAGAGACTAATGCAATGCCATTATTTGAAACAAAGACGAGGTCAAACTGTCAAAGTGTAAAAGAGTACACAAGTGAATTTACAAAGAAAGCGTTTCAATTGGGCAAGGATGTTATGGACCGAGAGTTGCTTATGAAGTACATAGGAGGGTTGTTTGGGCACCTCATGAGGCTTGTTTTGATGGCCAAAACCAAAGATACAGATGTAACATGTGCATAAGCACATTATTTAGAGTTGGACAAGAAAATAAGTATTCAATACTCTCAAAAAAAGCAGGGTAAAGGACAGCAGCAAGGTGGTGAAAAAGCAAGGGTAAGTGAAAATGGAAAAGCAAAAAAGAATGCCACTACTTCTATGAATTCAAAGGGTAAGAACAAGTCTAACTCTATTGCACTCATTGTGAGAAAGATTGTCATACAGAAGAGAAGTGATGGATGCTGCATCTAGAGTTGGCATCTTCAAGAAACAAGAAGAAGAATGGCAAGAGCATCGCCTATGTGAGCAAAGGAAAAGAGAGATTGCAGCTCTGATATTGATGAGAGATTGTTGTGTGCTATGGTCTGTAAGTGTGTGAGCATAGTGAGTGGTGGGTCTCAAGATAAAGATTGAATAACCAAATTTTCCATATCAAAATACAAGTGAAAGAGAAAAAGGTAGATGCTGTTTTTCGCACACACTCTCAAGCAAATCTGATTTTGTAGAAGCTGGTTGGTGAGCTTGGTTTGAAGACTGGAAATCACATAAATCCATATTCTTTGAGGTGGTTGAAGCTAAGAGTGGATATTTCAGTCACTAATCAATGCAAACTCAAGTTTGAACTCAACCTGGAATTTAGAGATGAGTTGGTTGTTGACGTGATACTGTTGGATGTGTGTGGTGTCATCTATAGGTGCCCTTGTCTCTACATTTGGGATGCCATATATTTTAGAAGGAAGAACCACTATAGGCTATGTTTGAATTGCAAATACTTCACTCTTAATTCATGTGGGAAGGTCCAAAACATCCATGTCAAGGGCTTCTTAGGCCAAGAGGCTAATCAATGCAAGTGGTAAATTTGCTTTGTTGTTATTAAGTGGCAAAGAGGAAATGGGATGGCTGATATAAAATCAATCCATGGGCTGCATACAAACAGGGAAAGAAGGAAATAAATGAACTCATACAGCAATTTTGTGAGTTGTTATTAGAGTCTGAGGGGCTACTCCCACAAAGACCAATTGAAATGAGATCCAACTACTTCCTCTCTTCCCAACTTAAAGCTTTACTGGCAAAGACTATTAGAGGCCAATGAAGTGAAGATGCAATTGAGAAACCTCATTGAGTAGGGAGTTCTAAGACCTAGAACTTTGCCTTGTGGATCTCCCACAGTGATGGTGCCTAAGAAGGACAAAACTTGGTGTATGTGCATGGATTATAGAGCATTGAACAAGATTACCATAAGAACGGGTACCCTCTAAAGAGCACAAAAGATTTACTGAGAGGTGGGGGGTGGTGAATCAGTAAATAAAAAACAATCTTTTATTTTTCAAATTTTCAACAATCTAAAACTTTTACCAACATCAACTTCTGATATAAATCAATGAAAGCAAGTTGACACTACTTTATTGAATTGATTAGATGATTTTACAAATGGAAGTAGGCACCAACCTACTTGATTTACAAAATGTGATGATTTTGTAGGCAACACCCTACAAGGAACACCAACTCCTTTACAATTTTAGTAGGCACCAACCTACAAGGAGCACCAACCCCTAATGCAAGGCACCAAACCTTGACTTGATGGATGAAGTAAATGACTTCAATCAGATCTGCACTCTCCCAATTCTCCAATCTGCCTTTGTGATGAAAAAATCTCACACTCAGCCCACACAAGAAGATGGGTTTCTGATATGAACCACTTAAAATTTCACAGCCACACCTTCAAATCAAAACTGAATTACAAATATATACTTTAATCCAAGATTGTGCCTCTTGATGAAAGATCATATCTTTGCCTTTCCAACATTCACTCATACCCCTTCATAAACTCGATTTTCTGCCTTAATAATCTGTGATTTTGTTTAGATTATCTTGACTTTATTACTACTGAAGTTACGTCCCTTTTTGAAGAAATGTCTTTTAGAAGAGAGACACTAAATGGCTTTTATGTCTCTTAAAAGATAACATTCTTTTTGGAAAGACTACATCCATTAGAAAAAAATGACTCTTCAAGATTATTGCGTCTTTTTCAAAACCACGTCTATTCAAAAAACGTGTCCTCTTAATACTTACTTGTAATCAAATAATTAGTTAGATCAGACTTTCAATCAACACTTGTTAACAAATAAATAATCAGATGATGTCGATCTGCAGCACTCAGACCTTCCACTCAGAATCTTAATTAATAAACACCATTGATCTGTATTACACGTATCACCATCAATCTGAATTAATAAACACCATCGATCTGAATTACACGTATTACAAACTAATCACCATCGATCTGAATTAATAAACACGTATCTTTTCAATCTTCATTAGTTATCGATGTTTAGTTGAATCTGAAAATGACTTCTTTAGTCGCACCATTGAATCTGAAGATGACTTCTTTAGTCGCACCATCTTTCATGGAGACGTGTTACTCTGATTATCTTGTAACATTCTTGTTATCAGATTTGTTATCTCTGATTAATACAGCCACCTTTACATTGACAAAAATGTTAAGAAAAGATACCAGAGTATAAATTAAAGATAATCAGATTACTTCCAAGGATTTCAAACTGCAGATAATGTAACATATAATTCTTTCAACACAGATTAGATCTGGAACAGATTTCGATCTGGACTTTTATACCTTTGATCTTGTAGATAATGTAACATGTAATTCTTTCAACACAGATTATATCTGGAACAGATTTCGATCTGGACTTTTATACCTTTGATTTGTGATCTGGACTTTTATTGGTATGGATTCCACTGTGTTTTAGCTCAACAAAGAATTTCAACTTTAATGTTCTGATTAAGCCAAGTCTTGACATCAATGACAAATCTGTAGGATTTCATCAATCTCAGATATCATTAATAAACGGCAGACTCCATTAATTTCTTGATGCTTTCTTGATCATTTCCAACTCCATTAACCTCTGCAAACTTCATGATTGTAATTAGCTTTGATCACAACTCTTGTGCCTTATGAGATTCTTTATACTTCGATCTGATATGAACTGATTGAATGAACTTGAATGATCTATGTTCTTTGTATCTTATTTGGGCATATCTGCACGATTTGTGGTATTTGACAACAATGACAATTTGACATCAATGACAACATTTCCAACACCCTCCACCATAAATAAATGATCTCTTGGATTAACTTCACCATGCTTAAGTATTTTTCCAAGCTTGATCTCACATCTGGGTATCACCAAGTAAGGATAAAAGAAGAAAATATTTAGAAAACTGCATTAAAAACTAGACAAGGGCTATTTGAGTGGCTTGTTCTACCATTTGGGCTATGTAATACTTCAGCTACCTTCATGAGATTGATGAATAAAATATTTAGACTACTCGTAGATTTGTGTGATTCTTTATTTGATGATTTCATTGTCTTTCGTAGGACATACACGGAGCACATATCTCATCTCAAGCAAGCTCTACAAATTTTGAGGGAGAATAAATTATTGTTGAATGGAAAGAAATGTGAGTTTGCATAAACATCACTTGTTTACCTTGGGTATGTGGTGGGTAATGGAAAGATTGAGATTGATCCTGCCAAGATAGAGGCTATTGTGAATTGGCCAAGACCATCTACTATCACCAAAATAAGTTGTTTCATTGGGGTTGTCCAATACATGTCTAAATTTGTCAAAACTTTCTTATATTGCTGCTCAATTGCATGCTATAACAGGGATAAAAAGTGTTTTCATTGGGGTAATATAAAACAAAGAGCATTTGAGGAACTTAAGCATAAAATTAGCCATGCACTGGTTCTTTCCTTGCCTAGTCCTCAACAAACATTTGAAGTGGAAATGGATGCTAGTGAAATGCAATGGGGGCTGTTTTGTTGCAAGGGTGAATACCTTTATGTTATCATTCAGAGATTTTTAGAAGGGCAGCCCTAAACTATTGTATGTATGACAGAGTACTATATACTGTTTGATGGGAAAAGAGATGGTTATCCACGTGGATCATCAACCTCTTCATTATTTGCAAGCACAAACTAAACTCTAGTAAGGCATTACAAGTGGATGGGATTCCTCCGGAAATTCCAGGTGTGATAAAGTACAAGGTGGTTGATATCTTGTCTAGATCACCTCTTCTTTCTGTGATAAGTACTCTTCTTAATTGGAGCCCTTTGCAAATAAGGTATGCTGAAGATTATGAGGATGATAAAAAATTTAGTGATCTCTACAACCAAACAAAGAAAGGGAAAGTGGCTGATTTTGAGCTAAAATTATATTTTTTCCTCAAGGAAGGGTTGCTATACAAATTGGGAATACCATGTGCACCAAAACAAAAAAGGTTGCTGCTTTTGTGTGAGGTTCATACCTCCAAGGTTTAAGGTCATTCTACTGTGGCAAAGATGTTGGGTAATCTTCAAAGCTATGTGTATTGGCTGTATATGGAAGTGAATGTTTGTAGGTTCATTTGGAGTTGCAAGTTGTGTCGTATAAGCAAGCCAAGTAATCAGAAGTTGGGGTTGTGAGAGACTCCCCATGGACTTTGTGGGAGGCTTACCCATGTCTAAAAGAGAGCACGACTACTTGTTTTAGTGGTGGACCGATCCAATAGAATGTATGTGCTTATTCCATGCTCAAAAATTCTTAGAGGCAACGAAGTAACCAATTGTAATTGGGTTGTTTTCCTCTCATGTGTGGGTTCCTTTTGGTCTTTTAGAACTATTGTAGTAGATAAAGAGGCTAGATTCCTGTTGAAGTTTGTGTATGGGTTGGGGGAAGATGGATGCTTGGTTGAAGCGTTCTATCACCTTTTGTCCCCAAACGAATGGGCAAATGGAAGTGGTGAATTGCACCTTGGTCTAGCTCTTTAGGGGTGTATAGTTAGAGATATCCTAATTCATGGGATGAGAGTTTTGCATATGTATAACTCTCATACAATAAGGCAGGTTGTAAATCCACAACTGTCACCATTTGGTGCTTTGATCCACATTTGGGCTACTTACCTCTAGTCCCTTTGGTGTTGCTTTAGGATACTCACAAGGGAAGTTTGAGAATGTGGATTCGAAGGACCACAAAGTTGAACAATTCATTGACAAGATCTGGCAAATACATTTCCAAATGCAGAGGAAATTGAAGGAGTCTCAAGCTAGTCACAAGGGGTGACATGACCAACATTGGATCAAACATAAATTCAAGGTTTATGATCATTTTTGGGCTTAGTTAGGAAAGGGAAGGCTCCAAGGCCTAGCTAAGAAGCTCAAACCAATAAGGTGTTGTTTGTTTCAAGATTTGGAATAGGTGGGAGAGAATGCTTTTTAGCTAGACTTGCCCCATTATATGATGTAAATTAGACATTAATGTTGAGAAACTGCATTTGTTTGATCGTTCTATACTTGATGAAGAAGAGAAACTATTGTTTCCTTCCATTTATGATTTGGCTCCAAACAACCAAGAGAAGCTAGAGAGGGATGTGGTGCTAGATAAGAAATTGAGAAAGAAAAGAAGAGAGATTGAAACATGGTTAGTGGGATTGAAAGCAAGGCAAAATGGTACCCTAAAGAAGGCACAGAGAAGAGATTTCCTTGTTGACTTCTTGACCTTTTGGGGACAAAAGCCTCCTCAATGGTGAGGTGTGATTTGAAAAATTGATCCAAATGATATGACCATGGGGTTAGTTGATGTCTTTTCTAGCTAAGAAGTTGTCTCAAGACTATGGTTACATGTTAGTCCTCCATAAGTCTGTTTCAAAAGCCATGATGTGTTCTTAAGTTTTAGGTAGTCTTGGGGGTGATCTAGAGCATCACAAGATCATAAAATAGGGGATTAGACATTGAAAATGAGAAAAAATTGAATGGTGATGAAACCATTGATTTTTTAATTGGAGGTGGTTCCATAACTCCACTCACAATTGTGTAAATTGCCTCAACGGTTTTGTAAACATTGGAATTCAAAAGGCGACAATTTCATATAGAATGGACAAAATATGGAATTTGAAGGGTTTTGACTCTCTAGTTTGACTTTCCAACCTTTGGATTCCATTTTTGTGCCAAGAATGGACATGGAAAAGGCTTCAGAACACTTGGAAAATATTGTGCAAGGGTTTGCTCTCAATTCTACCTTCTTTATGTCCAAGTTTTGATTGTTGCAAGAGGAACAACAGGGTTGACATGGTGTAGTGACCATTTGCAGTTGTTTGAGATGCTGTTTGCATACTCGACGATTAATCGCCGAGTAGTCGATTAATCGCGGGAAATTTGAGAAAACGAGTATTTTCTACCTTAACTCACGGATTCATTGTAGCAAATCCGTTTTGCACCTTTCAACTCGCGGATTATCTGCCAGGCACTTGCGGAAAACCCTAAACGTGTTTCCCATGTGGATTTTTGCATTCTCGCAAGATTTTTTGTCATGTTTTTGTTGCGTTTGGACATGGAAATTGTTGTGACCTTTTTCACACATCGCCCCATTGCAAATGGGGACCCCTAATTTTTGTTTCGTTTCGAACTTTTGGCTTGATTTTAGTTGGTTTTCTTGTTGTCTCTCTCTGTCTCTTTCTGCTGTTTGTCTTTCTGGGATGTGCCCGTCTGTGAGTTTAATCGTGAAATTGGGCCAAGTCCATAGAATTAGGGTTTGTACTTTCCTGGTCAATTCGAAATCAAATGAAGTGAATAAATTAAAAGCAGAGCTTAACATTGATGTCAGTATGCTTCCAACAGGCTCTTAGTGAAATTTCATCAGATTCCGGCAACTTACTATTTTTAGTAAGTGTGCAATTCCAGGTATTCCGTCAGCATTTTCAAGGTTTCGATAGTCACACTGCATCCAGAGCACATCAGGCTGCTCACTGGCAAAATATGAGCTAAAAAGACAACTTACTATTTTTAGCAGCTCGGCTTCCGAAGCAGATTTTGGGGTTTATATGCAGAGTTTTTCAGTGCGTGTTTGGAGATTCCTTCTGGGTTTTCAGAGAGCTTCGCGACGATGTAACATGCAAAATGAGATATCGACTTTCAGAGTTTAGCGTTCGGAGGCTATTTTTAGGGTTTGCATGTCAGGGTTTTCTTTGCATGTCTACATATTCCTTATGGGTTTTTCGAGAGCTTCGCAGTGATGTGACATGCAAACGGAGATAATCACTTATTCAGGAACTTACTATTTTTAGCAGATGCATTCCGGCAGCCACCTCCCAACACTTTAGAATCACAAACTGATCACAGTGCAACAGAAACGAGGACAAACAGAGGTCGTTTGATGTGCATGCAGGTCAAATTAGGGTTTCCAGCTTCAGGACCCAAAAAGAGGGGTAAAAAGTAAGAATTTTCGAAAACCGGTGTATACCACCACGATCAACATCTTTCAGGCTATCTGCTGGTAAAATTTGAGGGCAAACGGAGCACTTACTATTTATAGTAAGTCATTTCAGAAACTAGCTAAAAATAGAAAGTCAGCAGCAGGCGCTAATGTCAACAGGTAAGTCAAGTGGTGAAGATAACAACATTCGAATTTCAAATCAAACAGAGTTGTGGAGGTATCAGAAACAAGTAGTTACTATAAATAGCAAACCACCTTCAGAAATGGGCTAAAAATAGCAGGCCAACTTAGAATGGCAGTGTCAACAGGCTGACAGAGTCATGAAGATCCAGTGTTCAAAATTTCAAAGCAATCTGAGCCTTTGAGAAATGAAAATCAAAGGACTTACTATTTATGGTAAGGCATGGAGGAGCTGGCGAAGACAAGGAAAATGGCTAAGTCTGAGACTTCATCCTGCACCACTATGAAAATGCGCCCATCTCAGCTGGAAGCCAGGAAGATCTTTAAGTGTTTGAAATATCCTCCTGCTACCTCCATATACACCCAAGGAAGGATGAAGAAACATAAAAAATTTCTAAGTTAAAGCTTCATCCCCCTCACATGGCCAAATGCGCCCAACTCAAGGTAGTGGCATGCAATGAAATTTTTTTGTTAAGGTTTCATCCTCCAACACATGTGAATTGCGCCCACTTTGAGGAAGTTGATAAAAAAAATGTTCTAAGGTATTAGAGTCTCATCCTTCACCACCCTCCATATGCGCCCAGCTTGCATTCAAGGTGTTTGAAAAATATGCTAAGTGTCAAACTCATCCCTCACCATGTCTCAAATGCGCCCATGCTTCAAGAGGGGGTCAAAGATTCAAAAGCAGTCAAAGCTAAGCGTTGGAAACTTCATCCACCTCCCATGCTTAAATGCGCCCAAGTGAGGGCATGTGAGGACAAAACAAAGGAAGTCAAAGGGTCACGATGGGGCGTTGGAAAAAGCTTTATTCTCCTCTCCCTCTCAAATGCGCCCATGCAACAAGCAAGTCAAGGAAGTCAAAGAAGAAGACAAAGTTTCATCCACCTCACCATAGGAAATGCGCCCAAACAAGGAGAGTCAATGGTCAACAAAGCAAAAGCGTTGAAAGCTTGTCCCTCTTCACACATGATATGCGCCCATCCTCTTGCCTATGAGATATGTGCCAAGTAAAGAGTAAATGTGTTGGTGAAATAAAACTACCAAGGCGTTAATGTTGAGCAAAGTGAAGTAGATGGTGAAATAAAGTGACCTAGGCGTTGAAATTTAAAAATCCTCTTGCAGGTGAGAAATGCGCCCAAGGGGAGTTGAATATGCAAGGCGTGGATGTGAAAGTTATTCCTCTTATATATGCAAAATGCGCCTAAGGTGATGGAGATAAATATAGAGGGTGTTGGGATTTAAAAAGAAATATATCCTTCATGACAAGTAAAATGCGCCCAAGGCATTCAAGAAAGAAAAAAATTTCTAAGTGAGTTGAAACATTAAAAATTTTCTTCACAGGGAGAATGATTGAAGGTAAATGAAAAATTCTCTAAGGCAAAAATGCAAAAAGTGCTAAGTGATTTAAATTTCTTCTAAGGTATCTCTAAGAAAATAACACCCAAGTCTGGTGAAGTGATGAAATTTCTTGAAACACGAGTGAAATTGCCAGTGAAGGAGTCAGATAATGCTAGCTACACAGGGTCAATGAATTTTTTTTTTTTTTTTCAAGTCAGAGCAAGAATACGCTCACAGGAATGAAGAACAAGAATAAATTTATTGAAAATTATTTTTCTAAGGTTCAAAATACAAGAAAAATTAAATGAACCCGTTCATTGTATACCCATGGATTCGACAAGTTCTGAAGAAAAGTTTCTTCTGGGTATTGAGGATCTTCGATGAGAAGTTGATTTCCAAGTCTTCCACACTTCGCCAAGGCCTTTAGGGCGAAGATTTTTGATGGGCACTTGAATTATGAAATTTCCTAAGTAAAAATTTGAAATTTTTTCGAAGGCAAAGTGAATAAAATGTGTTTTTGAAAATAAAGTGCTTCTAATGATGAAATTGAAATGAATTGCCTAGATGAATTTGATCAAGTTCTTCGTGAGGTGAATCTTCTTGAACCAGAGTTGAATAAAATCAGAGTCGTCAATGACCCAGCTGATGAAATGAATTTCTCAGAGATGTAGTTGAAATTAATATTGTCAAAAGATGATACGCCCTTGAGGAAGATGAAATTTGTCTAAGGCATGAAAAGTGTGAAGCTAAAGTGAAACTCAAATACCAGGTGTCAAGATGGCATGCAGATGTTGAAAAGCTATGAAGAAAGCAGGGTTTGCTAGAAGAGAAATGTTCTGGAGCTCGCTCAAACCTCAAAGTTAAAGCATGAAAATCAGGTAAGTAAAGTGAATTTATACTATGAAGTGTTCTGATACCCTTCTCCTTGCTTGTTTTGCAGGGTGAACGTCGAGACTAGGCGGTGATGACTTGAAGCGATGAAGCAAGTGCTCCAAGATTACATTCCAACCTCGAAGGAAGAAGAATTGCAAGAAATGGCTAAGTGTTGAGACTTAGTACGTGCCTAGCTCAAGTGACAAAGAAGAAATGTTTTCAAAGCTCAAGATGGAGAGAAGAAGGTCGTCCTCAAGTACTTCTAAGTTGAAGAACAACATCAAGAAGAAAATCATTGTCGAGCAGAAGAATGAGGTTGCAGTCTTGGAATTTCAAAATGAGAATGTGCGTGCCAGAAGTTGAAGCTGTTTGATCAAGTCTGCAGTCAAGAAGTTGAACAGTGTGAACGCGTCTACAAACGAAATCTTCTAGAAGATGGTGGCCATTAATTGCTTATTTATTGCCCCACTCCTCTTTGTGGCGGTTTTTAGGGTGAATCTTGTTTAGGGCTGAGGTGGCACGATCTGGGCCATCCAGCCGATTGTAATCTGAGCCGTCCGTTGGACTTGGCCAGCTATATAAAGGGGGAGTCCCCCTCATTTGTACTCATTAAAGTAGAGTTAGACAGTAGAGATTAGAATAGAGAGACGACTAGGTGATAGCTTAGAAGTAGCATAGCGTAGATTGATAGAGTAGTTTGAAGAAGAAGGAAAGTTTTTCCTTTAAAACTTTGTAAGAAATTGTTGTGAACACTCTCCCAATAAAAAGAATTTTCATTGATGATGAATTTCGTCTTTTGTTGTGAGTAGCTAGCAAGGTTTCTTCGCCCTTCTGATTAAAGTAGTGGCTTAAAGTAGAATAAATTTCATTTCATGCATGTAGTAGATAGGAATTGTGGAATGTGGTCTTCAATTTGAGCGAACTTCGTCTATCCATACCACTAGTGTGTTCACTAATGGTGAATGCGCCTTGTGTGGTCAACTGGAATATCGTGCACTTAACTTCGATTATGATTTGCATGTTCATATGCGTCGTTGTGATGGTATTTTCATGCTAAGTTGTGATTTGAACACCTTGAGCTACTCCCCTGAAGATTGCACCGGTTCTGTGGAAGCTGTCCAAAGTGAGGCAAAGCAGGATCTAGTTGAAGCTTGTGAGAATTGATCACCATGTCCCACGCCTTAGAGTAGATTAGAGCTTTCTTAACCCACCACCATTTACATTCAGTACCTTCTGAAACAAGAACTTCATAGACAAATCTTTCAAGCATTCAGATTCCTTTCTCCGCCGTTGAACAACTCCGTAAGTCCCCTTGAAATACCAACAAATCACATCGAGCCAACTGAGACTATTCGCATTGAAGGAACTTTGGAGTTGAACGTGCGAACTTTCTTGCAATCTTAGCGCACGGAATACTTTGATCAAGAGAGAATAGGGTAACCGTTGGCGACTTTATTATGCGTTGGTGCGGTCATGAAAAACACATCAACAGAAATCCCTCATGAAAACCCTCAAGCATTTCCTTATAGTCACCCGCGATTTGCTACTGGTGGTTTGGTGTGATTTCGACCTGATTTATTTCCTCGATTTCGACCTTATTTATTTCTGCCATTTGCAGGGAAGTTCGAAATTTGATATACATTATCAGTTCATTAAGTTATTTTAATATATATATATATATATATATTATAGGTTATATTTATTATTATATATTATATAACTTAAAAATATTATAATATATAAAATATATATTATAATATTTTAAAGTTATATAATATATAATAATATTATAATGTTTAGATAGATTATAATATATTTTATATTATATAGCATAGATTACATATATATTATAATATTTTAAATATAAAGTATATGATACTATAAATATAGATTATAATATATTTTATATATATTTTTTTGATTCGTAAGATTAGGTATTTTATTAATATAGAAATTGCATACATTACGTCTGCAAAGCAGGAGATCAACACCAAACCAGAAACCAAGAACTATTCTAAGAAACCCTTAACAATTCGATAGACCCTCCCGTATACGTCCACAAAAAAAAGGCTACAGCCGAGCCAACAGCAAAAAAAAAAAAACCAAGCTACCCAACTAACCGACAAGCAAATTTTAAGCAAAAGGAGGCCATGCCTAACAAAAAACCATTTAAAATAGCAAAAGATTCAAAATCTTCCACCCACTCCAGACCTTCCTCTGCCACCAACCCAAATTTTCGTTTCAGAAACTCCATAGCCATAGTCGAAACCATCCGATGGCGCAAAAGCTTGGCTCCTTTCAAATCCAAAAGGAAGGGAAAGACTCACCACCTCATCCGAATCCCAAAGCAACTCCAAATCCGAAGGATGCGGAATTCCCTTACCTACAAATGCTGCTTTCAGAGTTTCCTCTAAGCCTCCCAACAAATCCCCATGGAACAGCCGCACGAGCAACTCTTTGGCCTCCAACTTAGGAACGTCCCCGTCCAACAACACAACCAAAAACCACGAAGAGACATATGCATTGTCCCGTGCATACTCTTTCCTTTCCAAATGACCTTTCCCAAGCACCATCTTAATAGCCACCAAAACAAAAAGGGTTGCTATCGAGCAGAATTCGCTTAAGCCGTTGATCGGTAATAGCCATGAAGGCAACTTGCCTCTCTATCGCTCTCAAGGAAATGGGGGTGTCTGCCCCAAAAGATTCCAGCCCCTCCACAGACACTGAGATAATAAACTTGGAGCGACTCGGCTTTGCCATCTGCGAAGCAACCAAAAGCCGACTGTTGCCAAATAATACTTCACCCACAGAGCCAGTCAACAAACACTTCAAACTGACCACAAGCAAAATACCAAAACCAACAGCCATAAATAGAGCCCACGGCTAGCAAACTTGGCTCACCTCACATGAGCGGAGAATAATGGTTGTGCAAGGCAATCTGTCCTTGCAAGGAGAGCCATCCTCCAAAAACGATTTTAAAAATTGAGCATACCTTGAAATGATATAACCGTGCCAGCCAACTTCACTGCATGAAGACTCCGTAAACAACGTACTCTGGCACCCTCCCACATGGCACTTCCTTATCCACCCTACACACTGGCGGTGGCCTAGCAATTAAATGCACCCCTTGGAGGCTAAAGTAAGCTTCGTCATCTCTCCTTCGCCAGTGTGGAGGGGCGCCCACCCATCCACCCACAAAATAATATTTTATATTATAATCTATATTTATTGTATAATATATTATAATAATCTATATACTCAAGATTATTTTATAGAGTATAAATATAGTTAGTTTATTATATATATACTAAGTTTTTATAATATTTTAATACTTTTTAAGTTGCCGAGTATTTGCTGAGTCAAAAATTTTGGGCTTGCCAAGTCCGAGTTGTCTGAAGGTTATGTGGAGAGTTGACAAGTAGAATCTATAACTGGTGATTGTTTAACTTTAGACACAAAGTGTCTCTAGCATTTTACAGATCAGAAATGATATGCTCACATTTGCTAGTGTATTACCAAAATTATCTCATTTGGTTTCATGGGACCAGATGTGTTCATCCTAGGACAGAAAAGATGAATAATGCTCAATTGAAAGAGAAATGAATTGGATAATATGAATTGGTATCTCTCTCCATTTGTCAACCCCTCTCTATATACGCTTTTCGAGGAAAAATAATATTATTTTCTTTTTTCCTTCTCTTCAAACTTGTTTTTATTTTGAAAGTGACTAGAAGAACCTTTATAAAGTACACTACTTTTTGGACCCCATTGGTAGCATCAGTTTTAGTACCTCTTTTAAAACAACATTTTTAATGATTAGACATAAGTTGCCTTTTCATGAATATAATTTAAAGTTACTTTTTGACAGCTTAAGTTAAATTATTAAATTATTTCCTTAGCTCAAAAAAGGGGACATGATAAAAGTGCTTTTGATTTCTAATTTTTTGGTAGAAAAATCTTATGTTTCATGGAAAAACATGCTTTATTTTACAGAGGGGAATGTGCAGCTGATGAATTTAGTTTGTGCGCAGAATTTGTGCTTCTAAAAAGAGAACTAGACAATGAAATCCTTGTTTTAAGGCACATATACTACTAAAATAAAATAAGGTGTGTGAGGATGAACAAGATTTTCATGCTAACTGGTGTGAGCTCAAGTTGATTGAGATGACAAATTTACAGAAAATTATTTAAAGTGTAACTGAAGCATGACACATGCTCAAAGGATGTACCAAATTTGGTATCCTGTAATAATTTAGTAAACAGGAGAAAGAGCAAGGCTCTTCATTGAATTTTGTCTTCTTGCAACCTTTTAAAATGAGAAGGAATCTATTGCAACCTTTTAAAGTTGACTCAATTGGGACCTTTACCACGTGTAATAGTTGGGAGACAGGTTGATTACTTATAACTGTAATTCCCTTTCCGTTCCCAGTTTATATTCTTCTCATGCTTAGGTGTTGTGGCCCTTTTAATTGTACTGATACTGGTTTGGCGTGCTCACACTGCTGCTCATCTTTTGTACTTACACTGTT
>VDFB02160930.1:0-29008 GCA_007258455.2 Sequoia sempervirens | reverse complement strand
CATGTGAGCAAAATAGGTCCATGTGACTCAAAAATACAACTAGAGATGATAACAAGAGGGAACCAAAAAGAGGCTCCAAACAAGCTATAAACGAAAAGATAACTAAAAGAAAACAAAAGCCGAGAGGCATTCTAACAAACAAAAACAAGTCAACTTAAATTGGGGAACCCAAGGCCTATTAGAAAGAAAAGAATTTGTGAGACCACCAAGATGACTAGAAATAGCCTCTTTATATTCCAAATATCCAAGAGAAAGGACTCATTGTCAAAGTAAATAGAGCTAAAAATGCCAAAATGGGGGAATTGGGTCTTATTTGTATAATTGGAATAGGAGTCACACATCGGTAATTGTAGGTCTCAAGCTAAGAGATCTTGGTTGAATGACACGATGTATGAAACCTAGCCATTGGGGTCAATATTAGGGATAGGGGTGCTCTGTGGGAGGATAGTGTGCCAAAGGAGGGTGTGGAGGAGTTTTAGTCATGGTGAGGCAATAAACTATTTTTTTTCCATTGTAGGAAACATCAATATGTTTTTTGGGTGGAAGTGATAGAGGAGGGAACATGGGCTAAAACAAATTTTAGCATTTGCGTAGATATTAAAGTATTTATTGTAATATTAATGGTCATCTTAGCTTTAGTTAGTCATTAGTTTACTTTTAGCTAACTTAGTTAGCTTTTAGTAACTTCTGTTTATGCTTTAGTTTGTTTAGCATCTTCTAGTTATTAGCTTTAGTTTTCTTCAATTAACAATGGTTTCTTTTTAGAAACATCGTCTTGTAATTTTCTTTATAAGGAGTATTCCTTTCCTTTTGTAAACACAAAATAATGAATATTGAATATCAATTATCATTTCATGGTATCAGAGCTTAGGCTCGATCTTTTTTTGCAATTTTTTAGAAATAAAAATTCATTTTCCTAAGGAATTTTTTGAAATTTCTTAGATGTATATTTAGCCAATTTTTTTAAAAATAAAAATAAAAAAAAATTTTAAGATTTTTTGTGAACCGATTTTTGAAAATCGAAGGGTTTTTTGAAGCCATTTTGAAGGGGGTTTTCAAGCAGATTTTCTTTGAAGATTTTAAGAAAATTTTCGAAGGTTTTTGAGGCTGAATTTTTTGTAGACTTTTTGAGGTTTTCAAAAAAAAGAATTAGGATTTATGAGGCAAGTCGACTGTAGCTGATTTTCACGAGGGCTTTATTTTCTTGTGCCCGTTTGAAGAATCGCAACCTCTTTCACAAGGTTTTTGGCTTTTCTTTTGAAAGTTTTTTTTTTTGCGATTTTTTCTTGGAGTTTCCACGCACAACTGAGCAAAAATTATTGCCATTTCATCTGTTAAAAATTGCGTTGTTTCTTAATCCGTTTGGCGATTTTTTTTGGAGTTTCTTTTGCTTGTGTTTGGAGGTTTTTATACTCGTACAACTATAGATTTTCATGCCTCTAGTGTGCGATTTTTTGCAGACTCAAAAAAGTTTCCTTGGTGTGTGACCCTACCTTCTTCTCTGCTTGTGGGCGACCTACTTTTTGTTTGTGGGTTTTTGTTGAGTTAGAGTCTTTGTTTCTCACGCGTTTTCTGAGCCATGATTGCATTTTTTCCAAGGTTTCTTTGACGGGTTACTGTTCCTACTCGATTTTGTCTACAAGAAAATCGGGGCGATTTCTCTGTAAATCGTGGGCAGTGTCTTCTACCTAAGGTTCTGTACTTGCATTGCCAGATTTTATGAAGAGTTTTTTGACGATTTTTTCCTATCTAAAAATCGTGGGTTGCTTCTAGGGTTTGCAGACCAATTTTTCGGGTGATTTTTTTCTCAACAAAATATTGCGAGCTTGAAGATTTTAATGAGTTTTTGAAAATTGTCTATGCAAGTTTTACAGATCAAAAGCTTTTTTTAGGATTTTTTCTAAAAAAATATTACTATTTTAGAGTTTTCTAAGGTTTTTCTGAAATCTTACAATTTTTGAGCCTCGTTTTTAGACGATTTTTGAAAAAAATTGAGTTGTGTCAGCTAATTGTCCAGAGTTTGTGCCAACTGATCATTGAATTACCTTGTTTTTCATGCTTTAGAAAACGGGAGGGATAGCGTCTTTATCCAATATTATGTTGGAAAATACGCAAAAGTTCAATGGAAAGAATCACAACACGTGGAAGCAGAGGATGCTTACCATCTTTGAGTACTGGTGTTTGGATGTGCTTGTTCTAGGTACAAAAGTTCGTCCCACAGCTGCAGGGAAGGATCGGGACAAGTATGATGGAGATAATAGGGAGGCAGTTACGCTTCTAAAATTATCTGTTACCGATGTCATGTCCCCGAATTGGAGGTATAGTGATTTAATTAAATTATTTAATTAAGTTGTCCAAATTATTGATAATTTATGAGGATAGCTTAATTGATGATTTAATTAAATCAAGAGATGTTATTAAATTAATTATTTATTAAGTTATTCCCATAAAATAAAATATCAAAAGGGATGACTTATTATTTAATTAATTTAATAATAAAAAGTGACTTAAGTGACTTAATAATAAAATAATAAAATAATAAAGTCACTTAAGGAATATTTCTGGAATCTTCTAGAAGTCTCTTGGTGATGAGGTTGAAAAAGTATAAAAAGAGGCTTGGGCTATGCATTTGGACATCTTGAGTTGAATACACCTTTCTACTACACTGCTGAAGCTAAATGCTTAGCTTATTGATTTCCAGTCTTCGTTTGTGAAAGACCAAACCTAGCTGGTTAAGTGCCAATTTCGGTTGTGCAACACCAACCCTAGTTGGATAGTGGGGGAAGATACTTCAGTCTTTCTCATTGGACTTATTGCAATCATTGGAGGTTATTTTTGGAGAGATTTATGAGATATTTTGAGGTCTGTAATTTTGTTTCAGTCTGCAGATCAGCCATGAGAGAAATCACATTTTCATTCATTGCTCTTCAATAAGGAGATATAATTTTGTGGGCACTTGAGGGATTGCTTCCTTTGGTGTTGGCAATCATTTTCATAACAAATTTGAGGAGTTTAGAGGCTGTATTTATTTTTCTAAAATATTGTCAGGCAAGCAGGGGCGACCCTCTTATGAAGGGGCGATTTTGGTTTAGAAAGGCTGTAAAAATTCCAATAAAATTCTCCAAGGGTTGTGTGGGGTCAAAGAGTATTGGTGCAACATTCTTGAAGGCATTGACATCTTCAATAAAGGGAATCGAATCATTTTATGGTAGCTGCTACAGAATTTCCAGGTTCCACATTTTGTTGCATTGCATTTACAGTCATCTAGTCATATAGAGTTCATATCAAATGTAACCAGCATATCATAAATGTAATTTCAGTCATCTAGAAAGCAATAAATTTGCTTATGCAATGTAAATTCAGTCATAGCAATTAAGCATTGAGTTTCAGTCATTAGCATATAGTATTAGTGAGTTAAGTCCATTATATAAGGTCTGATTGCAACTCTTGAACAGCTTGTAATTCCTTTCATATCTTCTCAATACCAAGTTGGAGTGTTAAGGAGTTTACTTGCCAACTATTTGTCAAAATGTCTCTCATATATAGTTGCATTGTATTAAACTAGTTTGCATGCCAAATGTTTGTAGAAATGTTCCTTGGCTGTAGGTATACTTTTTATATCAGATTTTCATGTTTATGCATTTGAAAGGTACAAAAACACATTGCACATCATCTTAGGACATTGCTAGATGCTTGGAAACATTTGGGAATCAATTGTATTGCATTTGTATTCATCAAAAGCATTTCAAATACAATCTGAAACTTATTATCAGCAAGTTGGAAGTTGCAAGCAAAGTGTTTGTCAAAATTCCAAGGGCAGAAAATTAGTGTTTTTGGATCAGATTTGGCAAGGCACTTTACAACCGATGAGATGTTACCAGAAATACCATCTGGTAAATTTGCTATGAAGATTTGGAAGCATTTGAAAGATCTCCATGAGACCTCTGATAAGGGAAGGGCTTTCTTCCTAAAGAATATGTTGTTTTCCATTATGATGGACGACCAAGTGCCTTTGCAGGAGCATTTGATGAAAATTATTCGCAATCAACTGGAGACCATTGGTCATAATATGGAAGAGGAGGATATGGTGGTGATCACTTTGAAAATTTTGCCACGTTCTTATGAGCACTTCATCGAAATGCTCAACATTACATCCACCAATGTTGACTTGAAGTTTGATGAGCTGTGCAACAAGCTTTTGTAGCAGGATAGGTGGATGAAGCGGTTTGGGAGCAGCAACGAATCTTCTAGTGTTGAACAAGCATTTACTGCCAATGACATTGGAAAAGGCAAGTCCACTCAGTAGAAAGGACGAGGCAATTCAGAGGAGGGCTCCAAGAAGTCTATCCATTACTGTGGGAAGATTAGTCATATACAAAAGTATTGCAGAAAGCGGTTGGCTGATGAAAAGTCCAATTAGGAAGAGTCTCATCAAAGTGTTCAAGTGGCAGAGTATACTGAGTAGAAGGAGTCTACATATTATGCATTTTGATGACCAACACACCATCAAAATATGAGTAGACTTAGTTTATGTTTGTAGGATGACCATTAAGGGATGGTATTAAAGTATTTATTGTAATATTAATGGTCATCTTAGCTTTAGTTAGTCGTTAGTTTACTTTTAGTTAGCTTAGTTAGCATTTAGTAACTTCTGTTTATGCTTCAATTTGTTTTAGCATCTTTCAGTTATTAGCTTTAGTTTGCTTCAATTAACGATGGTTTCTTTTTAGAAACATCGTCTTGTAATTTTCTTTATAAGGAGTATTCCTCTCCTTTTGTAAATACAAAATAACAAATATTGAATATCAATTATCATTTCAATAGATTTGTACTCTTCAACATACCAACACATAATGGGGCATGGTATTGAAAAGCAAGAGGGGGGACAGTAGGGCAGGGAATAATATGGGGAAGAGTGTCAAAGGGCCATGTCCCAAATGGCATGAGACAAGAAATAACTCATACTTGATTGCAATGTTAGGGAGATAATGGTAGTTGGTCATAAGGTGGGAGAGACAAGGGAAGTGGTTGCTGGTGTTTTAGTAATGTCCTCTTTTTGAATTGATTCGAATTGGAGGACTTGAAGCCTATTTTTGTTTCCCGTAGGTTGAAGCAAGGATTTGCGGGGGAATAATACAATAATAACTTATTAAGTGTTCAAAAAGCACCTTAAGTTATAATGTTGGAAAAATGACACTTAATTTATTATCACTAAATGGGCCAAAAAACAAATAAAAATAATAAAGTGAAAATGGTGAATATTCAAATAAAAGGGATATTCATAATTAAACGAAGGGAAAAGGGTGAATATTCAGAAAAAATAAAATAAAAAATAAAATTTTAATTACTTTTAGGGTTGGTATGGAAAAACCATAAAAAATGAAAATATTGGAAAAGGAATTCATTCCTTCATTATCATTTTTTTCAAAAAACCCTTGTGTAGAGCTTTGATTCCACATTTTTCTTAGAAGATGAAAACCCTCTGGGATTACCAGGAATTGGAGGACTAAAATCTTGTGGTTTCCAGGGTTGGCTTCACACAGAGGTCAAATTTGTGCTAAAGAGATAGGAATTATTTTATTTTTTCAGCTGCAGGTTTTGGATTATTTATTTAATAAGTTAATTCCAAGTCCGAGTTTGGTATTTATTTTATTAATTTTGCTGGAAATAAAGGACCTGAAACCAGTTGTATATTTGCTCATTCTCACACCAGCCACCCATGAAGAAGAGGGCGTGGAGGCATAAAGAGTAAATTTGTTCATTCTCACACCAGCCACCCATGAAGAAAAGGGCGTGGAGGCATAAAGAGTAAATAATACCAAAGACCTGCTGTACAATGTTGAGAGTGAATATTTGAAATTTGGTTGTATCTTACATCAGCCACTAGATTGAGAGAATGATATGGTGGAAGAATCTTCAGCTGCCTAGTTGTAAAGGAGGGAAGAAAGAACAAACAAGGGGGAATCACAAGGCCAAGTTCATTAAGTTTATTTTTTGCTAAAAATAGAAAAAGGTGATGTGGAGACTATATGCTAGCTGCACCCCTTTGAAGATTGCACAAAATTTCAAATGGATCATAGGTTTTTTATTTGTGTTTTCTTATCAAAGAACACTACCTAAATTGATCAAGGCACCTAGCTGCCTAGCATAAGGGAGTTTCTAATTAAAAAAAACAATAAGGAAAGAGATCGCAGCCCACAAGAAAGGAGGACATAAGGAAATTAAATTCCAGTGTAGCATGTAGGAACCAGCAAATCAGGTTCACTTTTATACTTCATGAATTTTATTAGATAACGGTTAAGCATTGCGTCTAAATTACCGGTTCAGTTTTGGGTTCGGGTTCGGGTTCGGGTTCGGGTTCAAGAATCCGGTTCGCTGGTTCGTGAAAATTATTTTTTGGGGTTGGGTTCGTTTTGGGTTCGGTAATACAAAAACATATAAAAATCAGAAATATATATATATTTGTAGCCGTAATTAAGTTCATAATACACCACTATATTAATAGTCAAATAACATAGCAAAAATACACCACCACTTTCATAGTCAAATATTAAAATATTAGTGATACTCGAATGCCATGAAATAAAATTATAAATTAAAGTTCAAACATAAAAATGTCAAGTGTTTACAATCAGCCATTATTGATCATTGATCAATCTGAATCATATGGGTCATAAAAAAAAGTAGCATCATCAGCATCATTAGATGCTACATTTTGTGTAGAACCACAAATAGCATTAGTGGCACTCGCACAAGCACTGCCACTAGCATTGACACTACCACTCTCATGCTTAGTAGCTGCTTCAGGCTCATACTCATCATCAATATCAAGTGCAGCTAAGTGACTTGTGGAAGCATCCAAGTCAAGCTGCTCTGGCTCAATATCCCACCTCCTAGTGTCTCCTTCTTTGTAGGAACTTTGCTTGTGTCTAAGGAGGCGCACGTTTGAATGCAAATACACCAAGTCCTCTTCCTTTTTTGAATGTAGCCTATTGCGTTTTATTGAGTGGATGAAGGAGTATGTGCTCCAATTCCTCTCAGAAGAAGATGAACTAGCAACCTATTAAGACCAAATTAAATAGTTAAGAGTTACAAAATTTAACTAAACAAAATTATTAATTAATAATTAATATAAATTAAAATTAAAATTACAAAATATAAAACTTACTTGGGATAAAATTTTTATTGCAATAGGTTGGAGGTGCCTGTATTCTTGCCCATGAAAGTACCACCAACTATGAGCATCTGCCCTGTACTTGTCTCGAAGAGCATCAAGATTCTGATCAACATTACCGAAGCATGCAAAATCCATGAACTCAACCCTCACTCAATCATGTTGGTCACGATCAGTGAAGAGTCTACGAAGTGCTGCCTTGTACCCTTGAGCTACTTCAGCATCCCTATATGGAGCAACTCTTGATGAAGCAAAAAGCATCTCAGGACTATAATATTTGGGACTCAATGCAAAAGCGAGAAGATGCAACAGAGTGGTCATTTTGTTCTATCTATCAACAATGATTTCTCTTAGCTCTTTGAAGAACTTTTCTTCAAGATCTTCCTCTTTTGCATTGATGATGGATTTCATCTTCTCAATCATTGAGTCAATACCATCATATACTTCGCCCAAACAAGGTCTATCCATGTCAGTGTAACGGATCATGCTCAATATGGGCTCAGTGAAACTGACGAGATACTCAACATGATCCCGCCAATTATCATCTAGGATCCTTTGCTTGACCCTATTTGCCCTTTCACTGCTAGATTGCCTCCATATGGTCCAATTAGGGCTGATTACCATGGCACAGAGTGCCTCATGAACCTTTATATAAGTCATCTCAACACAATTGTGTTGAAGGCAAAATAGGTCTTGGCAACCTGTTTGAAAATCAAAATTAAATTAAAATATAATTTAAATTTACAAAATCAAACTTTAAAATTAAAAGAAAATTCAAAAATTTAAAAATATTGAGAATTAACTTACCTTCAACAACTCCAATTTTGAGAATTGTCTAAATATTCCTTGTGTCATATGGTGGTTGGTAACAAACATTTGGATGTCTTCGCCCTCAGCATACACCTGTTTGATCCACTCAATTTTGGATCCAATTTTTTGTAGCATTAGATTGAGGGAGTGAACAGCACAAGTTGTCCAAAAAATGTGTGGATACTTCTCCTCAACCAGTAACCCAGTAGTCCGTCATTTGCCAAATAGTTGTACAACTTTCTTTTTCTTTCTGAAAACCTATCATATTTTTTCTTTTTCTTGACAAACATCCTCTTAATTAAATCCAATGGCAGGGATATCCATGTCAATCTTCTGTGGCACTTTTATAACATATTAACTCATTTTCAAAATCATTTAAGCTCCCTACTGAAATGACTCAACAAAGAATGATTGATGCAATCATTTTCCATACACTCTCAGTAAACACAGTGAGCTCATCCAATTACTAAGAACAATTAACTTATGCTAAGGTGCTTTTCATCCTCATTTTCTGTGCAATTTAATGGAATGTGGTGTATATAATTTTCGTCGAAAGAAAGTAGTTCTCTCTATGCAAAGCGTAATTATAAGCTCAGTGAATTCAACATTTGACAATCTTTTGCACGTCTGAACTTAGATTGTTGGCTGAATTATCTACAGGATTTCTTAGTTCCCTGGTTACAGAGGAATTTTATGCATATTTGCTCCCCAGACAAAAATAATCCTTCGTCATTTATGCAGCTTTAACTATTTTACATATTGTCTAATATTTTCCCTTACAAATTAATTATTTTTCATACTGCAATCTAAAGGATATCTTCCTTAAGTGGTCTCTAATTAAATGAGGAGGTGTTTACAACAATAAAAAATATCAAATGGGAGATTTCTTTTCCTGTTTGCACTTGCAAGAGTTTACTTTTTAAGATGCAGATTGTTTTTTGAATTCTATTTTGAAAATGATAAATCGTTTGACAGATTGTCTAAACTTATTATTTGATGGATTTGCAGATTGGAAATGATGCTTCACAATTTGTTGGCCCCATTGTTTTGTCCCTTCTTTTGGAGGTTGGTTCCTTCTCTTTTCTTTTTCTTTCCAAACATGTGAATACTTTTGCTATGAGATTATAATCATGCAATTAAAAGGACAGCTGCATAGATAAATTTAACGTTCTCCACATGTAGAGTAATGATGATGTAAGAACTCGTCTTCTCTAGATTGCGGGGCCTAATTGTTTTTGCTTGTTTTGCAATTTTGTGTTTTGAGGGTTTATGCTTTTTCCTTGGGTTTTTCAACAATATATGATATTGTTTGTTTGTTTCAGCAAAATGCCAGGCAAGAAATATACTATGCAAGAAAATACAATAGTCTGAAACAAACTTAAAATGATATAGAGCTGCAAATGATTGTATTCATAAATAAGAAGGTATACAATGCTTAATTTCTTTAGCTTAGCATACCCGATGGTCCAAAGCTTGAATACATGAAATTCTGATAATGAAATCGATTTGCAGCAAATTCTTTGTTCTCCACTCTCAAAACCCTTCACAAACTCAATACAAAATGCTGTCAACTAAAGTATTTGCTGTATGTAATCGGTCATTCAAATCTGAAATAAAAAGCATCCTTTCAACTTGCGAAAAATACACCAATAGGCTCAAACACTGTAGAGTTACTGTTCATGCGTTGCTGTTCACGTGTCACTATTCATGCATCACTATTCACGCGTTATTGTCCATGCGTCACTATTCACGCGTCACTGTTCACGCGTTACTGTTCAGAGCCGTATTGTAGCAGCAGGTACAAACTTTAATAAGCAAATAATTAATCTTTGAATATTCTGATCTGCAATGAAACCCCTATAAATTTCTGAATCTTCCTCACAATTGCTGAAGCACAAATCAGAGTCTCTGTATGAAACTCTCTGGACACCAAATTCGCTGTATATTTCACCAGTTCAAATGGAGACTCACAGAAGAAACTACGTTCTTCAATGGCAATGGCTGAAACCCTTCTCAGAGCACAAAAACCTGTTTTCAAAATGATAGCAATAACAATGGATACCTCTTTCTTCATTTCTCAAGCAAATATATGCCTCCAAAAACCCTAATCGAAATTCCTCTTCAAGGCTGCGATTTTTTTAATGAAATAACATTAAATAAAATCATTAACATTTAATTGAATTAAACTTAGGGAAAGCTTTTAATAATTCTCCTCCAAAATAAAATACTCAATTGGCCCCATTCGATGTGTTATAAACCCATCACTTAAGTGATTTAAATATAAAGACATTTTAACTTTATATTTAATCATTAATCATTAAACATGCTGGAATTCACTGAGATAATCATAACCCTCTCAATATTGAGAATCTGGCCAAACCGTCTGAAACTGGAGTCCAAGAAATTATTTCCAAAGTGCCTGAAAAGACATGCTAAAAATAGCAAGAATCACTCAAATGAAGCCTAAATCAAACTCTCTAAGCTCAAACCAACCACTGAACTCTGAGAAAGCCAAAAACACTAAACAACCCAAACCTCCTGTGTCCAACCTGACCCCCTATCCATCTGTAATAGCCTACGAGGGTCCAATAATAGGCTAAACCACAGCTAGACTAAAGTATCTAGCTAGAAGGGAACATCACATATGAGTTTCATTATGTATCCACTACAGAGCTCTAAATGTATTGTACCTATATACACTATAATTTGCCAATTAAAAAGTATAGGTTCTTGTTAAAAAGTAATAGTAATGTTGTTGGAAATGTTGTCATTGATGTCAAAGTGAAAAAGATGGAGTCATTGATGTCAAGTGTATGAGCAAGATTGTTGGCTTGATTATCATCAATATCAAAGCCATTGTGTAAGGAATTTGTTGTCTAAGTTTGATGTCAAACATATGAGGATGATAACAGTTATAAATTGGCATTGCAACCATTGTAATCACTAGTCAAAAGGAAGTAGATTGATCACATCAAGTATCCTAAGCTAGAAGTTAGTGGAAGCATGATTAAATAAGCTAAATATTTTATAATGATTGACTCCTTGTATTCTTGGTGCCGAAGTCAATCATGATTCAAAACATAAGCAAATGAGCATTATTTTGAAGGAGAAATTTAGATCACACTTGGAAAGAGACATCGATCTGAAGGAGAAATTTAGATCAGATATCGATCATGCATAAATCAGAGTATTGATGTCAAAGACAAGTGAAGTGTATACAGAATTCTGTTGCAACAAAAGTGCAAACAATTACCTCACAGTTGAATACAGATTGAAAATACAGATCGCTAATATAGATTGTTAAGTGCAGATTGCCAACGTTGTTTAAGCACAGAATTATGGACAGCATGACAAACTTACACAGAAATTAAAAATAAATAAATCGATCTACATAAGAAACTAACCTTTCAGGTAATACGAAGTTGTTCTCTAAATTAAAAGCAACTTAATTGAAGAGGCACGATATCTTCTAAAAAATGCAGCGAATGACTTGAGGAAGTAAATAAGATAAAAGGCAGAAAAAGACGAATTAAAAGTAAGACAAAATGTCTTTAGTAAAATAATACTTTAATTGCTGTTGTTGATATTTGAAAAGGCACGATTCAAAATACTGAAGTGGTGCGATTAAAAAGGAAATATTTGTCTTCAAGAGATACGATTTATGAAGTGTTTCATTTAAATGGTATGATTTCTGAATGAAGGGTGCAATTATGACAAACAATTAAAAACCAAAAGGAAGATTCAAAAAGGACATGTTGCTCAAGTGAAAAGTACAATGCTTGGCCAACATACATATATGAATCAAAAATCAGATTTGAAATGTGTGAGTGAGGTGTGAATTTAAAAAGGAAAAATCATATATACACCAGCAGGTATATGTGTATGAGTATGCAGGTGTAAAAGAAGAGATATGCAGGTTGTGTCTATTATCATATCCATTGAGGAGATATAAAATGAGAGAGTAAGGGAAAAGTGAAGTAAGAAAAGGGTAATGATTTATTTCTGTGTTTACAGCAGATATAAGCGAAGAGAAAGAGCAGATATATGAAGTGTAAATCAGATTTATTTTAAAGGGAAGTATGTGTGATTGCAAGAAGATGATTTGAGCAGATTTTTGAAGATTAGATATTACGTGTGATCAGATGTGAAGGAAAGCTTTGCAATATATGTGATCAGTTTGTGAAAGAAGATTGTGCATGATTTAGATCAGATTCATGGAGTGATATAAGTGTGGTGTGTGAAGAAGGATATCTATCATACATACACCAGCCAAAAGACTTTGAAGAAGCAGATTTTGAGAAAGATGTATGCAGAAATAAAGCATATTGGAGAGAATAATTAAGCTGATTTATGAGCAGACTTGTAAAGTCTTTATGAGCAGGTCTATGTAAGAGTTCATAAGTAAATTATGAGTGAGTTTATGGAGATTTTTGACCAGAGTTAAAAGATGTATATGCAGATCTAAGAGAGTATGAGTATGCAGACTTGAAAGAAGTATAAGCAGATCTAAAAGGAATACATTTGGAAGTGATTGTATCAATTCATTAAAGAAGCATTGTATGAAGAATTGAAAAAGAGAATATATGAAGATATTTGGAGATCATTCAAGGAAGATAAATTCAAGAGGAAGAGTGGTATTGAAGAGGAGATCTTAATTGTCCATCATCCGTTGAAGAAACAACATTGAAGGTGGAACATTGTTCTTTAAGTTATTATTTTTGCTAAGTTGGTGCTTGGCAAGTGGGGGTTGGTGCCCCCAGTAGGTTGGTGCCTACAAACTTTAGGAGTTGGTGCTCCTTGTAGGTTGGTGCCTACTAAATAAGAGATAGGAGTTGATGCTCCTTGTGGGTTAGTGCCTACTAAATTGTGAAAGTTGGTGATTCAAGTAGGTTGGTGCCTACATTCATTGTAAAAATTATATAATTCATAAAGTACATTATTTGTATTCTGGTTTTCTCCCGTAAGGGTTTCCACATAAAATTTTGGTGTCAACTTGTTCATATTGTTGTACTCTTGCATAGTTGATGTTGTGTTAGAGTTTAAAGTTGATAAAAATTGAGAGGGTAAAAATTTGTTAATATACCGATTCACAACCACCCCCCTTCTCTCAGTATATTTTTGTGCTCTTCAAATGTACTAGTTAAAAATAGGCTACTCATCAATTAATTCCTTTAGTTCTGAAAAGGGGACATGACAATGAATATTAGCCTATAGCTTTGTGCGATATGCTTTACAAAATAGTTTCAAAGATCATTGCATAAAGGTTAAAATTCTTACTGCCCCAAATAATCTGGCCCACTGAGTTAGCTTTCATTTGGGTAGATGAATCTTAGACAGCATAATATCAACACAGGAATTTTTCCTTTCTCTCCAATCTTAGAATTGTTCATGAGTAGTGATCAAAATGGATATGTCCAAAGCCTTTGACAGTTGTGTCCAAAGACTTTTGAATTTTCAGATAAGTATATTGCTCGGTTCTAAGTTACATCACCAAGACCAATCTCTCAGTTACACTAAATAGTACTTAGGGTCCATTATTCACACCAACAAGAGGGCTAAGAAAGGGAAATCCACTTAGCTTGTATCTCTTCATGATAACAGGGAACTCTTGGATAGACTCGTCAAGGAAAAGTGGCTAAGCAGAAAACTACTTGGGCATATATATAAGTTTTCAATCTCAAGATGATGTCAAAATCTTCTCTTCTCTAATCCTAAGGGAAATGAAAGAATAATATAAACTATTAGCAAACTACCAAGTAGCTGGAAGACCACTATTCAATAAAGTAAGTCCCTTATTAGCCCAGTCAACCTCACAAATCTCAAAAAACAAAATGTCCAAGCTGGTCTAGGATTCCAGATGGGGAGTTTTCCTATTAAATACTTGGGCTTCTCACTGCAACACAAACAGCAGGAAGAGTGGAAATGATAAAATATCTTCACCAGGCCACTCTAGTATATCTGCTCTCAATCATCACCAAACCATAAAGACAAGGGGGACCATGGATTGAAAGGGTGAACCTATTTGCTCAATCGCTCCCTGCTCAACAATTGTGGTGTCTCGACTACTTTAAAAATAACATAAGTATAGCTATCTTCTTTGTCAAATACAATCTCAACAATTTAAGCACTAGTGCATGTTTGGATTGAAATACCCTTCTCTCTCTTTGATATGCCAACCATAGACACATTAATCTGGAAAAAGTTGCGATTAATCATGAATTGGAGGTTTCAACAATTTTTACCTCCAAAAAATTGTGATTTTTTATAATTAAATCATCAACAATTTTTGATTGGTTGTTTCCTGCATAATCATGATAAAATTGCCATAAAAATGCTGAAATTGTGGGTTCTAACAATTTTTGATTGTTTCTTTCTGATTTTGTTGTCAACTTACAAATTTTTTGTTCGGCTAGGGTTTTACATCCCATGACTGCACTTCCTGAAGTCTTCTAAATGTACTGCAATATAGCAGGGTAATATATTCGGTTGCCATTCTTGTACGCTATACATATATTTGATCCACTACATTTTGTCACATATAGAGAAATGGATAAGGGAAGTGGATCAATGACATTCTATGCTTGCTAAAGGTTTTTAAGTGTGCAAGTACATATAAAATGACAACCACAACACTTGTTATATTTCTTTGGATCTGAGAATATTATTTTCCATTATATGATTTCCGTTATTCCTAGGGATGATTACCTAGGTTACATGTGGCTCCTTTATAAATAAGGTAATAGGTAATCTATAATATGCAATAATTTATTCAAAGCTTGTATATATATATATATATATATATATAGCTAGGAAATGGATTGTGGAAAATGCAAACAGAAATGGAAATGCAATGCAAACCCAAACTTCTATTGATTCAAAAATGTGTTTGAGAAGTACATTTTAAGCAATAGAACATGAGCATTTTGTTCATCTCTGTGGGTACCCAAAATTGCTACCCCTAAAAAGGAAACTTCAAGATAAATCATGGGAAGCCAAATGCTAGGTCATTTCTGTCACATCAATATCAATTATGCTAGCTTTCCAATCAAAATAGTTAAGTCCTTAGGTGTTGGTTGTCTTGGTCCAATAATGATGTATGAAGATTGCTTGTTATGAAGATTATTAGGCTATGAGCTCCGATGGAGGCTCCAACACTAGTAAAGAAAATAAAGGGTGAAGTTCAAAAAAGGATTACAATGCCAGATACCAAGCACATGCAAGAGGGATTGAGGCTAAGGCAAATCTTCTTTGGCACACTGAGACATAATCATATATGAGGATTGTCTTCCAAGAATGAAGTTGTCAATTTGGAAGATCCAATATCCAAGACAGGGAATTTCAATGTATACCAGAGATCAAGCTTTCTATTTTTAGGAAAAGTTGCTTTTTGTTTTTGCTTTTTTTTGTCGTGTCCTAGATTGAGGAGATAATTACGAAAATTATAACTTTCTATTTTTAGAAAGTCATTTTCTTCGTTTTTTACTTTTTTGGCAGAAAGTGGTGGATGGCAATGGCATAAGGTCAATAGCATAGGTTCAAGCTTAATCAGGTGAAAATGGTTTCAAGAGGTAATAAAATGATGAAAAACTTGTTGAAGTAAGGTTTTATTGTGCAATGTTTGAAAACAGAGAAATGGAGTAATTTTAATGGAATATAAAAAGTTTATGTGAATTCATTTGATAATTCATCATAAAGAATTGTAAGTGCCCTTGCCTTGTTCATATTTGGTGTCATATTTTAAAATCTTTAGTTTTGGTGTCCAAGTCATCAATTTCCCAATTTTGGCGTCCATTTGGGAAAACTCCCAATGAATGCCAATATTTGTTTTTGGTGTTTGAGATATGGAATTCTTAGTTTGGTGTCCATTGAGTGCCAATTTGGGGTTAAGCGGTTCAAATCCCCTATTTGGCATCCATTAAGGAAAATCCTTGATAAGCATGAAAATCGAAGTAACTCAAAATGGCATCCACATAAGCAAATCTCCAATGAGAATTTGATGAGAATATTTTATGATACTAAGATCAAGTTAAAAAAAAAAAAAACAATTGGGCACTTAAGTTCTTCTAAACACCAAAATAGTATGTTTTATCTTGCCAAAACAAAGGAAAAGTGGTACCCAAGTTAGTAAATGGGTTCAAGTGAAGAATGAACATCAAATAAAGTGAAATAAAGGAGAAAAAGCAATGAATCTAAGTCCTCCATATAAAGTGACGCCCAAGATGAAGCATATCAGTATTTCATTATTTTTCAAATGTGACGAGGATCAGTTAAAGCAAATTAAAGACAAAATCAAGAGATTAGAGCCCCTGATTCAGATGGATGCTCAAGATGAAAAGAAGAAATAGAAAGAAAGTAATATTTTTTTACCATTTTTAGAGTATGAGGATATAATTGCTTTCAAAGCAATTATTTTATTAGTTTTGAAACTTTGAGATGTTGCGGCTAAAGGCTATAAATATGTGTAATTTACACACAAATTGTAAATAGAGTTGATACTAGACTTATGCTATAGAATTTGTCATTCAAGTTTTAAGTCAGACTAAATTTTGTTTAAGTGTTTTTGTGTAAAAAATGTGAATTTGAAGCTGGTTTCTGCTGCCATGGTTTCTATTAAAGTCCAATTCCAAGTGTTGTAATCATTCAAGGACTTCAATTAATAAGATGATTTGTATTAACTTTGTGTGACATCTCTATTCAATTCCATGAAGTATCTTGGAATGTTTTGTGATAATTAATTGTCTTTATCCATTCTTCTTCTAGATATTATTTTCATGGGTTATGTTCTCTTCAAGATCAAATTAATTGTTGATACAACTCCAAAGATCTCTATTTTAATCTTTGGGTAGAATTTTTATTTATGTTAAAGTTGTTATAAGTTGAGAAAATTCATTGGGGAGATAGGAATTTTTGAAAGTCTTGTGCTCTAATCTTTGAGATCAAAATAGATAGGTCAATTTTATTTATTTATTTAATTTTAATGCAAAACTCCAAAGAACAAATTGTATAGTGTTCATATTAGCAGACTTGTTTTAGTTTTAGATTTTAGAGTAGATTAAATCTAGGAGTTTCCCTTGTGAATTTGAAGGGAGTTTTTCCCTTGAAACGAGATTGAATGAAATCTTCGATGTATTAGAAAGAAGAGGTAAAAGACCTCTTATAGATTACAATTATAGATGTTTCTAAATCAGAAACAAGATCAGAGAGAAAAAAAAGAAACAAATCTAAGCAAATAAATTACAATAAAATACAATAATTGACCATTAATTAATAAGCTAAATATTATTTTAATACCCTCCTGTAATGGTCAAGCTATCAACTACACCAAGATGCCCACTAAATTTGACAAACTTATTTGGGCTTAGAGACTTGGTGAGAATACAGTAGTCTGATCCTTTGTCGGAACATACTGCAATACCACTGATCCATCTTTGACAAGCTGGTAGATGAAATGACAGTGAAGTTCAATATGCTTTGTCCTTTCATGGAAGGCTGGATTTTTGGCGAGTTTCAACACTCCTTGATTGTCACAGTACAAGGGGGAAGGCCCTGCTTGAGACATTTGCATGTCTGAAAGCACCCTTCAAAGCCAAATTGCCTCACAAGCTGCTCGAATAGTTCCCCGATTTTTAGCTTCAGTCGAGGAAAGAGCCACTGCCTGTTGCTTCTTGTTGGTCCATGTAACAACACCTGTACCCAAATTGAATACATACCTTGAAGTAGACTTTCTGTCATCAACAAAAACTGCCCAATTTGAGTCTGTATAACCAATCAGCTTAGGATCTTTGCACCTTCCATACAGAATGCCAAAGTCGGAAGTGCCTTTCACATATCTCAACACACGCTTTGCTGCAACCCAATGTTCAGCTTTGGGGGTTGTCATGAAGCGAGAGATGTAGCTCACTGCAAAACTGAGGTCAGGTCTAGTAGCAGTGAGATAAATGAGGCTGCCTACTAGTTGGCTGAATGCTAATTCATTTTGCACAGGTGAATCTGATTTTGTTGATAGTTTTAGCCCTTTCTCCATAGGTGTAGATGCAGGTTTGCACTCATTCATTCTGAACTTATCAAGCAGACTACGAGCATACTTGGACTGAGAAATGAAGATGCTATCAACGGTCTGCCAAACCTCAACATCGAGACAATAATGAAGAAGTCCCAAATTTTTCATGTCAAATGATTGACTGAGATTATGTTTGATCTCCTCAATCAAATGTTCTAGGTTGCCAGTAATGATAAGGTCATCAACATAGACAACAAGCACAAGAATATCATCACCAGATTGTTTGACATACAAATTTGAATCAGAAGGGCTTCTTTGAAAACCATGATCAACAAGGTACTTATCAATTTTCATGTACCATGGAGCCTGTTTAAGGCCATAGAGTGCTTTCACGACTCTGCAAACCTGGTGTTCTTTACTAGGAACCTTGAAACCAGGAGGTTGCGTCATGTAGACCTCTTCTTGTAGATCACCATTGAGAAATGCACTCTTGATGTCCATTTGATGGAATTTCCATCCAAATTGAGCTACAGGAGCAAGGACAGTTTTAATGGTACTATTTGATTATAACATTGATTCATCAACGATGACGACATCTGACTTCTGTTTATACTAACTTGCATAGCCTTTTCCCACTCAAGTACGCCTTTAGCCTCAGAATAGGATTGAGGCTCAGAGATGCTGTGTAGATTGGCCATGAGAGCAAACTTATGAGTATTCTGTTGCTTTCTCTTCTTCCAAGCAGTTCTACCCTCAATCAATTCATCATCATGAATATCACTAATGGTTTTAGCATACCATTTAGGCCGGGGAGTAGAAGTACCAATATCTGAAATAGGTGGAACAACATCACCAGGTGTGGCTGGTACAAAATCAGTTGGATCAGGATCCAGATTGTCCTGAGGAGGGGTGGGTGGTGGAACATTTTGTTGAGGTGGCTGCTCAATTGCAGAATCACTCCCATCAGGTGAACTCAGGGGGAGACAAACACCCAATTCAAAATCTATCGGAGGTTGTTCCTCAAGATTCACAGAAGTAGAAGACGAAAAGAAAGGCCCAGTAGTTTCATCAATCACAACATCACGACTGAAGATTAGACGATCTGAATCTACATCAATCAACTTGTATGCTTTATGATTCTCAATGTAGCCAACATACATGATTTTTGGGTTTTGGAATCCAACTTAGTGCGCTTGGCATTTGGAATCCACACATGAGTAGTACAGCCAAAAACTTTCAGGTGGCTGATTTTAAGTTTACGTCTAGACCAGGCTTCTTCAGGAGTCATCTTCTTAACTGCATGAGTAGGAGAGCGGTTCAGAAGATAAATAGCAATATAAATTGCTTTAGCCCAACATTTCTTAGGAACATGTCTATGGTCCAACATAGAACGGGACATTTCAGTAATGGTGCGATTTCAATGTTATACGACATCATTCTACTGAGGGGTGTAAGGTGTGGTAATTTGGCGCTTAATGCCATGTGCAACACAGAAATTGGAGAAATCAGTAGAACAAAATTCCCCCCATTATCAGACCTAAGAGTAACTATTGGAGAACAAGACTCTTTTTCAACTAAGGCCTTATACTGCTGAAATATACCGAACACATTTGATTTGTTTTTTAAAAAATACACCCACATTTTTCTGCTGAAATCATCAACAAATAATAAAAAATACCTGCAACTAGTAACTAAAGGAGTCCGATGCTGCTTTCCTGCCTGACAAGCCTCGCATACTCCATGATTTTGAGTCTGAATTGCAGGGAGACCACCAACTAGATCATCTCGATATAGCTGAGAGAGATATTGCATGTTCAAGTGCCCATAATGTTGATGCCAGAGTTTGTTGATGGAAGTACTCTTGGCTGCAAAAGCGTGTTCTTGATAATCACTAGAATCAACAAGTCTATATAGACCATGATCCTCAAGTCCCTGAACAACTATAGTGCGAGTCCCTCTATCAACAATGCTGTAGGTATGCATGCTGAAAAAAATATCTAGCTGAGAAGAGTGAGTCATAATTTGACTAACTGAAAGTAAGTTCAGCTCCATGCCAAGTACGAAGTATACATCGAGAAAAAATAAATTTATCCCTCCATAATGAATCTGCATGTTGCCCTTGCCGACAACAGTATACTCCTTGCCTCGTCCAAGGATAACAAAATCTCTGAATGGCGTGTATTCAATGAACCAATCCTGACAATGTGTGGAATGTCGGGAAGCACCTGAATCAATATACTAGGTAGAAGATTTAACAGGATCTGTTGAACTCTTGTCCATAAAAGCGTAGAACGCAGACTCCTTCTGCTCAGTGTGCTTTGCAACATTGGCTTTAGGCTTAGACTCTCCTTGCCTGTTCTGTTTAGAAGCCAAGCGTTTCCGACAGTCTTTCTTCATGTGACCAAACTTGTGACAATAGTTACACTAAATATTCTTCTTCTTGGAAGAATCTTGAGATTGCGCTTGACTGGTCTGCGGAGAAGGCTGATTTTTGCCTTTATTCTTTTGAACCAGGAAATGCCTGCTTTGTGGAGGCCGAACTAGCATTGCTACCGAACTGCTATTTCCAATGATCCTCCTGCAAAAGTATAGTACAAAGATCTGAAAATTTCAGATCAACATTAGTTGAGGTAATGTTGAGTGTTTCAATAAAGTGCTCATAAGATTTTGGTAGAATTTTTAGAGCGATGACTACCATATCTTCTTCCTCCATTTTCCGACCAATAGGCTCGAGCTAATCACGGATGTCCTTATTTTTGTCAAGTGTGCCTGCAGCGTTAACTTCTCATCCATCATGATGGTAAACAACATGTTTTTCAGAAAAAAAACACACGGCTCTTGTCGGATGTTTCATGAAGATATTTTAGAAGATCCCTAATTTCTTTTGCTGATTTGCCAGATGGTACTTGAGGGAGCTGGTCATCAGTGACATACAGTTTAATGAGCATTACTGCTTCTTGATTTTTCTCATCAAACTTTTCTTGATCTTTATCTGCTGTTGGTGGTCGTGTCTTGTTGCCCAAAATAATTTGGTCAAGGCATCGATACTCAAAAATCGTCATCATACGCTGCTTCCAGGTGTTGTAGTTGCGGCCATTTAATTTCCAATTGCCTTTGAGCATGATATGAGACAAAGAAGCCATTTGTCACAGGCTTGTATAGAGTATCTTTAAACAAAATCCAACAAATAAGAGGCCTAAAAAACCCCACTAGCAGGAGTTTGTCAGAAAAAGATAGCACGAAATCCTAGGTGACTAGAAACAAAGGAAAAAATAGCCAACAGAGTAAGACAAATTTGACAGCTCACCACCTACAGAGAAAGAGAACAAAACAGTTAGAAGAGACAAAACTGCCAAAAGAGACAAATCTCGATTGAAAGAAAATGTAGTCTTCATAGGTCGCAACAAGTCAAGCCGACACCTACCAATGAAATCACTCAGAACACCGATTCTAGAGAAACTGACTTAAGTGAATAATGCGTGCGCACAGAGACTTAATAGTGTGGATAGCAGAGAATAAAGCCAACCAATAGACGTGCGCAAAAACTGTTCACGAATGAGCAACACAATAGAAAAGTGATGGGCATGTGTGGTAGAAGAAAAAACATAAGCCGTGTTTTCTTTCACAAACAAAATGAAGAGAGACGCAAGAAAATGACGCAGGTAGAAAACGACGCCTAAAACGCAAACAAAGGAGAAATTCTGGGAGGTTGCGTGCACCAGAGGGAGCTGTTAGGTCGCACAACGATTTTCAACACCCGCTATTGTCTTCAGCAAAACCATGAACATAAATTCGCAAGAAAAAATCATAGATCGAGAGAGTACAAGAGGTCACGCGACTGTGAATAGAAAAGCTCCAAAAAAAATGCAAGACGCGATTCAGAAAAACACACTCCTAATCACGATTTTTTTGAAGGCTTTACAAAGAAAAAAATCCATAGAAAAAAGCTCATGTGTTTCTTCAAAAAAAAAAATTCCCAGTCAATGTAATGTCCCCAGACAGTTATCAGGAGCAGTTGAGTTAGCCTATCTCTTGGACCCTTGTAGGCTGACAGGATCTGGTTAGAGGGTTAGTGGCCATTTTTGGTGGGTATCGATGTTCCCATTCCTTCATTCCAGTAGTGGATTCAGTGTAGGCATCTATAGCACAGTGTTCGCCAGCTTCTAACGACACAGAAAAATACTGAGTTTGGAGGGAGTTATGTTTATTTACGTGGTTAAGTTAATTATTTAACTTAATGGAATATTATAAAGTCAAATTGACTTTATAAAAGATTAAAAGCCACTTAAATAAATTAAAAAGTGACTTAAGGAGTATAAAGTGATAAATTAAATCACTTAAGTGACTTTAAAAGGTGCGCTCATTTCAAGAATTGATTTTAAACTATTGAAAAGGTAATTAAATACATTTTAATGTATTTAGATGGCCAAAAGTGCGTGGGTTTTCAAGAAGTGTGTGCCTTTTTGCATAAAAGGAAGAATTTGCAAATCAAACTCACCTTTTGATCATTTGACTTTGCATAATTTATTCTTCTTTGTGGATTTTTGTCTGAGGACAAGGGTTTCAGGAAAACCTTCATTGGAGAGCGTCAATTCTTCATTGAATTTGTAATTGTGAGGCTGTGAGATATCAGTTGAATGATTACCATGGTGGAGCTTCATCCAAAAGTTCTTATGTGCTTGGATCTGAGTTTTTATTCAGTTTTTACCTGTTTACAATAAGGGAGAGGGTTTCTACATCAGAAGCGCCATCTTCATTCAGTTTACCAGTGTTGAATAAAGCCGTACACTTCTTGTACTAGCCGTACCTTATTCTTGGTTGGCGTACTTCCTTGGGGAGGCTTGTTGTCTCTACAGGCTAAAACGCCTTTCATTTTGGCTGCTTCTTGCTTGCATCATTGGCGTCCACATCTCTCAGCACTTTATCTCCTGTTTTTGTGTGGGAGAAGATAGATCTGGAGCCCAGGCGTGTTATTCTTCAGCTTTCAGCCATTCTTGCCTGGCAAGTGCATGTATTTCTTTATTTAATTATTCTAGAGCTTCCCGGGTACGTTGCTTGTATGTAAAATCTTCATATGTATTGCCAGATCTTAATTAGTATTGCAGTTGCTCAGGAAATTCTTGTATTTGTGTATTATTTGCATTTTTATGTTTGGAGACCCTTCTACTTTTGTCTAAAATTCTTCCTAAAATCAATCAAAACATAAAAAGATAAGCATAAAACTACAGGGTTTGAGTTGGAACCAGTAGGGCTCATCTCAGTCAACCACGCTTTGATACCATGAAATGAGATTGAATGAAATCTTCGATGTATTAGAAAGAAGAGGTAAAAGACCTCTTATAGATTACAATTACAGATGTTTCTAAATCAGAAACAAGATCGAAGAGAAAAAAAAGAAACAAATCTAAGCAAATAAATTACAATAAAATTCAATATATTGACCATTAATTAATAAGCTAAATATTATTTTAATATCCCCATTCACTCTTCTATTTTGTGCTGTCACAAAAGTGACAAATTAAACTACCAATTGTTTTGGCACCTAACGTGGGGCATGTGTTGTAAAAGTTTTCAAATCTCACGTTCATGACTCTTAAAATGCTTAAAGCTCTAGTTTTGCAGCCTAACTTAATAGATATTGTAGATTGTTTAAGGTGTTTTGCATTTGATCAAAAGAAGATTCTTGCACATTGGAGAGCTGCTATTTGCCATCTTAGACAAAGAACAACAAAATGTTGACCTTGTAGCAGGAAGACTTATCTTATCATCTACATGGAATTGATCAATCTTGGGTTTAAAAGTTTACATAAGAAGGAAAGCAAATCTTGCTGAGATTTCCTTCCTAGCTTTTCAACAAACATCTTCAAGTAAAGGATCTTATCACCTCTATCATGGTTGATAAAGTATACACCAAATCGTGGTGGAAGATAGGGATTCTTGATCTAATCTTTTAGACACCTCCTCAAACACATTCAAGGGAAGATCTGTCTTCATCAATGGTTTGGGAACTTTAAGTATTTTTGCAAGAAATTCAAATCTAAAAAATCTAGATGAACATAAGGAACCATTTCAAGAAATGGATAATGATGTTCACAATAATGAAGATACACCTTCATTTTTATTGCCATGTGTAGTCATCATTGGTCCTTTAGCACTTGCAATTTTCCATGAATTTTCACTAGCCTCAAGAAAGAATTTTCTAAAATTTCATGGTGATAGTATGCAACATCTTGATGAGCATATCTCAACATTTAGTATCACATATAATAAGTTGGGGGCTTCTCATGAAGATGTTGCAATTAGATTTTTTATTAAAATTTTGATTGGAGCATAAACAAATTGGTTCCATCATCGCACTCTAGGGTGCATCACTAAGTGGGAGACTATGCATGTTAAATTTGTTAGTTTTATTGATCAGATTTAATGCACAGAAAATTAATTCAAATCAGACACAATAACACAACAGATACCCTGGGAAAACCCTCCTCTTGAGGGAGAAAAACCCATCAACAAAGATCTCTCTTATATATATAAATAGTGGCAACAATTCTCTTTACAATGAGGCCAATCACAAGACCAATATTCAGCACCTACACAAGATGCAAAACAGATAATAATCTGCCCTTCCTTGAACCCTAAATCTGCACTTAGAGAAATTCGCAATCTGCTCTTGGAGAAAATTCGCACTTGAATGAAGGAGAGAATTGAACTTGCTTGATGATTGAAAGGATGGAAATGACCTTGTATAAATACACAATGAGAGAGAGGTCGCACCTCTTCATGTACAAGGTCGGCCAAAATAGAGAAATATAATTACAATTAAAATATGAGAATTACAAGGAAGGTCGGCCCTTTTAGAAATTACATTGTTGCCAAGTGAAGTGCCCCTTCACATTAAATATCACATATAAATAAATAGCCGATAGGCTATATTAATTTATGTCTTCACTCGTGGCTGGAAGGATGAACCTGAAGCTGCCATAACATTAACAAAATTGCTCTCATACTTCAAACTGTTGGAAAATGGTCATGTTCTTTTTGCTTAGTTCCCAAATGTAAAGAAGGATCATAATGAACCTATGAGGGAGCTCATAGCTCTATTCAACCAACTTGTTGGAAGAATTAGTAATTCTTTAAGGGCTTCTCCTCAAATTCTCAAGTTGCTTCATCAACTCTCTTCCTTTGAAATCGATTTCCTTCTCAAAACCAATGAAGTAGAAAAGTTAGAAGAGGCACAAACATGAGCAATTAAGCTCACAAACAACATGATCACCACAAGAGAAATTACAAAAAATATTATTATGTCCATAGTTCCAAGTCTTGTTGGGCCTTGTTACAAAAAGTGGTGATTGATATCACCAACATGAAAAGACAATTTCTATTAAAGTAATATTGTAATATTTTGTTTATAATGGTCAATTAAGTCGTTAGGATAGACTTTAGGAATATTCTTTTAGTTAAGTTCTTATCTTTTGCCTTATTAGTTGTCGATCTTATCCTTTATGGATATATCTTTTATAATTCTTATTTAAGGAGACTTTTGATCCTTGTTAATATTGAATATCTTGGTAATCATTTAGTGTCTTGTATTTTTTTGTAATATTGTATTAGAGTTGAGGTCACACCTCGGGATCAGTGAATGGGAATTGTCTTAAGAACTACTGTTGGCAGTACTAGATTGAGGAATGTGAGACACAAAATGTGCCAAAATATTTCTGTACGTAATAGTACGGTGCTGTACAGATACGTGCAAGGATCGTACAGAATAGTACGGTATTGTATAGATATGCGCAAGGATTTTATTTTTTCAAAGGTTTTCCTTTTTAAAATCGCAGATTTTTTCGAAGAAGTTTTTTGGGCGGATTTTTTAACAAAACATGCCAAGTTATGCTTAAAATCGTGTCCTTTTCTTTGCTCAAAATCGTTAGTTTGTTTTGAAAAATTGTGCCAATTTTTTTCAAGTTGGTGCACCTTTTTATTCATTTTCTGAGGTTGCAGGGCTGCAAGACTGTCAAAAGTTGTGACCCATAGGTTTTTGAAGAATTTTCAGAAAAATTGTGGAGTTGGTTGATGGCTTTTTTGAATTTTTTTATGAAATTGTTGAATCTCTATGGGATAAGGGTTTATGGAGTATTTGTGGTCATTTTTGGTGATTTTTTTTTTTTTAACAAAATTGTGGGTTTTTTGGTGCCAACAATGGTTTCTGTAAACAGTGAAATTTTTTCATGAAAATTTCAGTTTTTGAGTGGTTTTAGACTCGCGGATAGGGCATAGGAATTCCATATTTTTTTACGATTTTTAGACAAAATTGTAGCCTAGGGTTTTTGGCATGATTCATACCTGTTTTTGGATAAAATTTATAGGTTATACCATCAACAAGGGTTTATTATTTCCATGATAACGAATGGCAGGAGGGATAGTTTCATTACCCAACATCATGTTGGAAGGAAGCCAATGTTTTTTTGGCAACAATTGCAACATATGGAAGCAATGCATGCTCACAATCCTTGAATATAGATGCCTTGACAAGATCATCCTCGGTATTGACACTTGGCCAATGGTTGTGGGTAAAGACTAGGACAAGTATGAGGAGCGTGATTGAGAAGCTGTCATGTTGTTCAAGTTATCAGTGATAGATTAAATGCTTTTGGAGGTTCAAACAGCCAAAACCTCTGTGGCAATTTGGAAGCATCTATGAGATCTACACAAAACATTAGATAAAGGTAGGGCCTTCTTCTTGAAGAATGTGTTGTTCTCAATCATGATGGACGAGAAGATGTCTTTGCAGGATCATTTGATGAAGATCAAAGACATTCACAATTGGAAGCCATAGGTCGCAAGATGTAAGAGGAAGGTATGGTGGTTATAATGTAGAATAGCTTGCTATGGGCATATGAACATTTCATTGAGACATTCAACATCACATTTACAACTATTGACCTAAAGTTCGAAGACTTGTGCAGCAAGCTGTTGTAGTAGGACAAATGGAAGAAGTAGTTTGGTAGAAACACATGTAGCAACAAGGGTAAGCGAAAGTGACCTCAAAAGAAAGGTCAAGGGAATAATGAAGATACTTCAAAGAAATTGAAAAATATCACATGTCATTATTGTGGTAAACTTGGTCATATGAAGAAGCATTGCAGAAAGAGGTTGGTTGTATAGAAATCCAACCAAGGAGGGCCTCTACAAAAGGCTCATGTCACAAAGCATTTTGAGCAGGAGTCAAGCTTCTATGCTTTCATGGCCAAATGACCAAACATCTGTCAAAGCCTTTTGTGTGGTACATCGATTTGGGAGCATGTCGACATTTCATACATAGGAAAGATTGGTTCACGGACTACATGACTTGCTTAGATTTAGTGATCTTTGGTGGTGGTGAGGAGTACATAGTTGTTGGCAAAGGGAATGTGCAAATCACTTATGGTGAGAAAAATCCGATTTTTCTAAACGTGTACTATGTCCCAAGAATGGAGCTCAATTTTCTCTTAGTGAGTCAGATTATGTGCTATTGTCCCAATTTGGATGTCATATTTAGCAAACACAAATGCTATATTGTTGACAAGGAATCCAAGAAAACCTTTGTTGTTGTTATCGAAGATCATGGTTTGTATCGGCTTCTTGATATTGGATAGGTTTAGATGTGTGCATTGGCAGCCGGGAGTGCATCAAATATCAATACACTATGGCATCAATAGTATAGGCACCTCAACTTAACCTATCTCTCTCAGTTGGCACGAGAGAATTTGGCAGACAACTTAACCGACATGCACCAAAAGATACATGGTGTTTTTGGAGCTTTCCAAGTAGGGAAGCAACATAGAACTCCATTTTAGATGGATAGGCTTGGAGAGCCTCAAGAGTCTTACAATTGGTTCAAGCAGATGTTTGCGGATCGATGAATACAACATCGGTCATTGGTGCTAGGTATTTTCTCTTGTTTATTGATGATTTCAATAGGAAAATGTGGTTGTTTTTCTTCAAGTCAAAATCAGGTGTGTTTAAGGACTTTCAAAAGTTCAAGTCATTAGTAGAGAAAGAGTCAGGATGTGACATCATGACTCTTAGATCTGATAATGGAGGATAATTTTGTTCAAATGAATTGAAAGACTTTTGTGCTAAATATGGTATAAAACGTCAATACACAACACCCTACACTCCACAACAAAATGGAGTAGTTGAGAGAAGGAACCATACTTTTATTGAGATGGGTTGGTGTATGTTGGAGAATAGGAGTACTCCCAAGATGTTTTGGGTTGAGGCAATTTATATTGCAGTCTATCTTCTCAATAGGTCTCCGACACAAGCAGTGAAGGAGAAAACCCCAAAAGAAGCTTGGGTTGGGAGGAAACTGAAGGTGAATCATCTTAAGGTTTTCTGTTCTATTGCATACATTTGGATTCTAGATGCAAGGAGAACCAAATTGGACTTGAAGAGTCAGGAGTTAATGCTTTAAGGTATAGGGAAAATCATAAAGCCTAGAGGCTAATTGATGTTGACATTGACTGCTTAAATTTTGGCAGGGACGTTGTGATCGATGAAGAAGTTGGGCCATTTCACCTCTATTTAGAGGTCAAGCATATTGAAGATCAACCTATGAAGTCTACGGATTTAGGTGTCAATCCTCCATTAGCTTCACTTGAAGGGGGCAACTTTGATGATTTTTAACATGTGGAATCTCTCAAGCAGGTACCAAACACATGCCATAAGATTTTCTTTAGGAGAACCTGGATCAACATCTAGATGACATCAAATTAGGCAACCCAAGTCATGATGGCAATGCTGATTTGGTTGCAGAGGTTTCTCAAAAGAGACCAAATCGGTGGGAAAAACTCGTTGGTAATGTTCGGGTTGATGAAATGATCAAGACAAGAGCAAGAACACAGTTAACTTCGCTCTTATGGCCGATCTTCAAGGAGCTTATGAACGCCAAAATTCACAAAGGCGAAACGTAAACCTGAATGGGAAAAGGCCATGGAAATTGAACATCAAAGTGTTATGAAAAATAAGACGGGTTATTTCAGATC
>VDFB02160928.1:0-39593 GCA_007258455.2 Sequoia sempervirens | reverse complement strand
CCTTGAGATGGGCGCCCTCAGGCTAGAGGCGCGCTTTTGCCTGAAAAGGACAAATTTCTCGCATCTGGAACTTTAGTAATTTCAACTTCTGTCGCTGTTTTCCGGAGCTGTGAGTCTCGGAATGCCTCGCTGGATAGCTCGACGGATAGCCAGACTGATTCTGAAGAGATTGACTGGATGCTTGAACATTTTAACCAGAATCTTGACCTTCAACAAACTGGACGCCCCTGGGCTATACTTGCGCTTTTGGGCTTTTCCTCTGAGAAATCTTCATGATTTGATCATTGAAAACTCTGTTTCGATCATTGAAATGACCGTCTGCAATATGGAATGTCGTCGTGAGATGCTCCTCCATCGCGAAGATCTTCATTTTGAGTCTCTGCTTCGGTTCTGACCAATAAAACTGACTTTGATTGACAAAAACTCCATGCTTGATATTGCCCAAAACTGTGTTCTACAACATTTTAGCAAGATTTAGACTTTAAAATGCAAAATGCCTTGATGAAGCAAAAATTTGGTTTGGGTACAACACGTATGAAAATCCCGAACTAGAATGTCTATACTGGACATAGTGAACCTTGACAGTGTAAACAGTGGCTACTTACACTACTTTGGCCAAAGTTTCATATAAAAAGTCATCTCTTCACCCACTATCTATCTCGATTTGGTTAATGACCATTCATGTACTATGCATAAGCAATTCCCTTCTTAAGGTAATCTTTAACCCCAAGAACATCCTATGTTTATATCATTCCTACTTAGTATATGTAACACATAAGCTACTTTCATTATAGAACAATCTAGTTCTAAGATATCCCTTGAACTCTCTATAGTTCGTCATACATAATAACTTAACTTGAATAACAACAAAAGCTTCACTAGCTTCGTCTTTTCCTAGTATATAAAACTAAGAATACAATCATTCCTCATTATGGAGTATGCACAAACACTCAAGAAAGTACATAATAAGTAAAATATAAAAAGATTCTTTCAATAACATACTCTTTCCTATTTGGAATATAAATGCTCCTTTCACACAATACATCAACAGCTTTCAACCTTTTCAAAACATATAAAATGTAAGAGGGAAAAATAAGATACCTGTAAACGCTTAATCCCAAAAGTAATAAATTGACTTGCAAGCTCAATCCACTCCAAGAATCCTCAGTAATTCACCCAAATCATATAGAAAAATACTCACAAATTCTCACTACTATCTCTTTTCAAATAACTCTCAGCTCACTCAAGAATATCTCAAAATAAAAACAGCAGAATGAAATTGGATAGTGCATCCCAAATGAAGTGATCTACACCCCTATTTATACAAAATTATGAGACTTCTCTGCCTATTAACAAGCTAAGTTTATTGACACTTCTCAAATGCAAGGTTCGACTCAGCATTTGACTTCAATTGGTGGCAGAATTCTAAAACAATACTCATCAGATTATAACAGCAAATCGACTAAATTAGAGACAGCAAGAGTTCATTTGAGAAATGCAAGGTGAAAGGCAAACAAGTCGACTTCTATTTTTCCAGCAAAAGCATGACTTTTTCTACCTTTTACTTGGTCTATCTTTGCTGGAGATTACACAGTAATTCTAGACTTATTTATAAAGCAAATTCATATTTGGCGCCACCTCTTTCTTTCATCACGCGTTTTGGTGTTGCATTTTCATAGACTAAGTCAGCGACTTAAATCCATTCAAAATATCTTTTAAACTGTTATAATAGCAGGTTGACCGACTCATTATTGGTAACTTCTAGCACTGCACATAGCGTATATTACATGCTGCAATAACATTTATTCATAGTGCGCTATATATTGTATGCGCTTTATTCTCATTATAAACAGCGCTTGGTTTAAAACCTGTGCTTTGTGCTTAAATATTACGCTTTATCAATATAATAAACCCCTTGCACTTCTTCAAGGATGTTTTGCCAAAAAATGGAACAACTTAGAAATTTCTAAATGGAACAATTTAGAAATTTCCAGGTTAAAAAAGGAATATAATATTCTTGAGTCAATTTTGAGATCTTATACAACTCTGAAAAAACTAAAAAACCCTAAGCAAGATACAATTTCCTGTGGAAACTAACTCCAATCCTAAGTGTTATGATAATATTAAATGGAAAGATGACATTCCCCTCCTAAAAATTAAATCCCATAATCTTTATAATTTATTAAACGAACCCCAAGATGTATTGGCCCATGTAAATCAGGTTTGGGGAATCAATATTTGGAAAAAACAATGGTTAGTCATTTCAAAAACATGTTAGTCTAAAGTTGTCGATCCTAAAAAATGTTGTTTTGGGTGGTTGTTACTATTAGGAAAATTGGTCAGTGGTCCACAATCAGTTTGTAATCTTTGCAATTGTCTTGAATATTTTGTTCACATTTTCTTTAATTGTAAGTATGCCTTGGGAGTACAGTCAGTTTTAATGGGCAATGCGCTAGGTTGGGATTGTAGGGACAATGTGTCATGGCAAGAAATTTTATGTGGTTATGTCAAAGGTTTGAATGCTGGTCTGAATGTGTTTTGGAATGTTCTGTCCATTGGGATTTTGTGGTTTATTTGGAAAAAGAGGAATGAAGATTTGTACCAAGGTAGAAGAAAACCCCTTACTGAGTCTGTTCATAGACTCACTTTTCTTGTTATTGTTGAGCAAGTAACCCTGACACTAATGATTCCTGCAGACAAACTCATAAAGATATTGGATGAAGGAGCTGCAAGTGTGTTCAAAAGAAAATAAACAACTTTAAAGGTGAATACATTGACTTTCAAAACAAATATTGCAAACTACACCAATATGAGCTGAAGAGGGATGTTGCTCTCAAGGACCTAGAAATCACCTATTAGAACTTTGACAACAGTGGATGGGAGAGGGTATCCTCCCCCTTGGGTACCCTCTCGGGAGTTAATTCCTTCAATCTTAGCAAAAACTATGCTAGCAACAAAGCTCAAAATAATGCTGAAAAGCAGAGTTAATGAAGGTTGTAAAACTTTTTTTGAAGATGTAAAGCATGGATTGAACATATAATTAGAATTTTCTGATATGTAGCCCATGGGGCAGTATGATATTGACTGTGAGCAGTCCCTATATGATGTACTCTGACTCTTTTGCTTTTGGTAATCGAATATCAATTTAAAAAAAAAATTAATTTGTTATTAAATTATTTTTACAATACATTAGATTGTTGAGACTCATTTTGCATCGCACACAATCATTTTGAGAAGACTTGTGACAGTGCAACCAATGGAGTATGTGGATGCAATCAAATTCACAGAAGGCCCAAAAAGTGCAATCATTGATCCTAGATGCTGACTGGTGGGCTTATGTGGAATATATCTTGATTTTCCTTGATCCCATCATGAGTATGATCAATTTTGTTGATAATGTTTGGGAAGAATCTATGATTGCATGGACTCCATAATAGAAAAAATAAAGGCCATGTAGCAAGGAAAGAGAATGAACCCAACAAAACATTTCTCCTACAGGTAAAAAATCATTCTTGACCATTCAAACAAGATGACCCTGCCCTTGCATCTCCTTGCATGTGCATTATCTCCCAAATCTTACAGCATGGAGATAATTTCTTTGCCTAGGAGAAAGGTACCATATAGAGACAATGAAGTTGCTTAAGGGTAACACTTATTTGGGTTAGGTTAGGTTACATGTGTGGTTACTGTTGTGACCTTTTCACACATCGCCCCATTCAAGATGGGGACCCCCTAAATTTTTGCTCGTTCCGGTCTTTTGGCTTGGGTTTTTCTCTCTCTCTCTCCCGCTCTGTCTCTTTTCTGATGTCCGCCTTTCGAGAGGTTGCGCCTGTCAGTGAATTTAAGCGTGAAATTGACCAAGTCTGAAAATTAGAGTTTCATCTTTCCTGGTCAATCCGAGGTCAAACGAAGTCAGTAAATTGAAAACTGAGGCTAACATTGTTGTCGCGATGTTTCAAAGCTCCCAAAGAATTTTCATCCGATTCTGAGGTACTTACTATTTTTAGTAAGTGTGGAAATTCAGGGCAATTTGTCAAGATTTTTGAGATTTCGACACCACACAGCATTCGTGAGCATATCAGGCCGCTTGCGTGCAAAATTTGAGTTGAAACGGACAACTTACTATTTTTAGCAGTCCGCCTTCTGGGACCAATTTTAGGGTGCAGATGCAGAGTTTTCCTTTGCATGTTTGCATATTCCTTCTGGGTTTTTCGAGACCTTCGCGATGATGTAACATGCAAAACGAGACAACTTTCAGAGTTTAGTCTTCCGAGGCTATTTTTAGGGTTTGCATGTCGGGTGATTCCTGATGGGTTTTTCGAGAGCTTCGCGATGGTATGACATGCAAACGCAGATACTCACTCAGTAAGGAACTTGCTATTTTTAGCAGGTATGTCCCGGCAGCCGCTTCCCAGCAGTTCAGAATCACGAGCTGATCGCAGTGCCACAAAAACAAAGAGAAACAGAGATCATTTGATATACATGCAGAGCGAATTAGGGTTTCCAGCTTCGGAGCCTGAAAAGAGGAGTCAAAAGTCAGAATTTTCGAAAACCGGTGTAAACCACCGCGATCAGCATCCTTCAGGCTATCTGCTGGTAAAATTTCAAGTCAAACAGAGCACTTGCTATTTATAGTAAGTCAGATTGGAAACTGGCTAAAAATAGTAAATTGAGTGCATGCGTCAGTATCGACAGACAGGTCACGTGGTGAGGAGCGTCTCATTAAAATTTCAAGTCAATCGGAGCAGTGGAGCTATCAGAAACAAGAGGTTACTATTTATAGTAAACCGCCTTCAGAAACAGGCTAAAAATAGCAGGGTGACTAAAAATGGCAGTGTCAACAGAACAACGAGTTGATGAGGATGCAGTGTGCAAAATTTCAAGACGTTCCGAGCTTCAGAGGTGCAAAATTCAGAGGACTTACTATAAATAGCAGGACATGAAATACTGGCGAAAAACGATGAGAAAATTCTAAGTTTGAAGTTCATCCTTCACACAGGGCAAAATGCGCCCAAACTGGAGAAAGTCAAATCAAAGTCAAAGATTTCCATCCTGCAGCAAGGGCAAAATGCGCCCAACTTGAAGAAGGGAGATTGGAAATTTTTCGAAGTATCAAATCTCGTCCTGCAGCCTATGTAAAATGCGCCCAATTTGCAAGGAAGTCAAAGCGTGGTCAAACGTTTTCATCCTTCTCCAAGGCCAAAATGCGCCCAAATGCATGCAAGTCAGGACAAAAGACGGAAGGTGAAAAGTCACTCCAAGGGTGTTTGAAAAGTTTCATCCACCAGCTATGTCTAAATGCGCCCAAAAGGCAATGAGGTCAAACAAGTCAACACTTTTTTCCTCCACCTACACCAAAATGCGCTCAAGTAAGAAGAGGGTCAACAGGTCAAAGGAAGTTCGTCCTCCTCAAGGGGTGAAATGCGCCCAAACAGAGTCATGTGAATACAAGAAATGGAAGGCGAAGGGTCATCCCTCTTGCATGTCCAAATGCGCCAAGATTGAGGTGTAAAAGGTAAGTAAATGAAGTAAAAAGGTGAGTAAATTCCTCAATGGCGTGGTGAATACAAGGATAAATGATAGGCGTTATCCTCCATCAAGTCCCAAATGCGCCTAAGGTGGTGGGTGTTGAAAAAATTTCCTAAGGCGTGTGAGGTGGTAAAGATGAATATCGGGCGTGATTTTTTGAAATTTCTCTCAAGTGTGTGGCGCCAGGGGTGATAAGTGGTATGTGTTAGAAAATATTCCAAGGTGTGAAATAAAATGCTAAGTGTGCTAGGCGCCTCAAGTAAGAATAAAATATTTTCTAAGTGTTGGAGAATTTGCCTAGGCGTTGGGTTTTTAAATAAATATTTTCAAATATGGAGTGAAGTGAGTGTGCCAGGCATGGATAAAATTTTGCTAAGTGAAGTTGAAATTTCCCAACACCGGCGAGTGAGCAAATAAAATTTTCTAAGGAAAAATTCTTAGAGTGTGATGATTAAAATATTTTCTAAGGCAAAATTATTTTCTTCTTAGAAAATACGCCTATTGCTCAAGGTGGTACAATTTCTTAGAGCACCGACAAATTTTCTCAGTGATAAAGTCAGAGGATGATGATAATACAGGATGAATTCAAATTTCTTCAAGTTGGAGCAACACAGAACGATCACAGGCGAAGAATGAATTTAAATGGTGAAAATAATATTTTTTCTAAGGTTCAAATTTCAAAAATTAAATGAACCCGTTCGTTGGGTACCCATGGATTCGAGGCGTTCTGAAGAAAATTTTCTTCTAGGTACTGGACGTTCGCAATGATAGATGGATTTACAAGTCTTCCGAACTTCGCTGACACTTTTTCAGTGAAGAATTTAATCAGTGCTTGAATTGTGAATTTTCCTAAGGGAAAATTTAAAATTTTCTAAGGCAAGATGAATAAAATGACTTTTCAAAGTGAGTTTCTCCGAACAATGAATTTGAAGTCAGTTGCCTAGATAATTTTGATTGAATTCTTCGAGGATGACTTTTCCAGAGATGATGAAGAGTTAAAATTGAATTCCAATGACAGAGCTCCGACTAGTGAATTAAAAGATAGATTTTAAATTAAATTTTTCAAAAGCAAATTCAAAGATGCCAGTCAAAGTCAAGTTTCTAGAAGAACAAGATTCCCGACGCCCAAAGACAAGTGTCAGAAATACCAGAGAGGGAAAATTCGAATTCTTGAAGTGGAGTAGTGGAAGTTAAATGCACTGGCTAAAAATGGCTCCTTCTAGAATTCGATTTTGAGCTATAAAATGAAGAGATTTCTCACTTGTTTTCACAGCTAAAATTCAATTTGCTCTGAGTGAAGCACTGCAGTGAATTGTTGCTGAGGCTTAATGAGTTCGAAATTTTGTTGAGGAGTAGAGTTTGCTGAAGAGGCGCACTTGGAAGTTGCTCAAATCTGCAGTTAAGAAGGACGCCTTGAGTTGCTGAGAAGCACAATTGCTGAAGTTAAGGCGCACTTGCTGATTGTTAAAGTCTGATTTGTTGCTGAAGTTGCCAAAGCTAAGAGGTACGACTTTGCTGGTGTGGGTGGCTGAAGTTTGATTCGTTGCTAAAGTTGAAGTTGCCAGTTGGGAAGGACGCCTTGAAGTGAAGTGAATTGCTGAGAGTTTTCGAAGTGTGAGCTTGCTGATTGCTGATACGAAGTTATAAAGTTCAAATTGCTGATTAAGAGTAGTAAAGTGAAGTCACTAGAGTCCACTTAGAAATCTGCTCTAAGTGTTGAAGTTCGAGTTTATTGAAGAAGAAGCTGAGGTTTGCAAATAAGAGAGTTATTGCAGCTTCTAGAAGTCGACTGTAGCCCCTATTCAATGTATTATTTTATTTTTATAAACTAAATTGCTGATGAATGTTATTGTTTGCAGATGACTGAGGCAAGGACGACTGGAAAGGACAATGGTGCCTCCAGGCAAGCTGTGATCAAGAAGTTGAGCAAGACGTTCATGCCGGAATCAAAGTTTATTTCAAAGTTGGGCAAGTTGACGGACACCAACTTGGGCTCCGTCAACCTAGAGACCTTCAAGAACAGGATGTTCGGAATCGGAAGTCATCGGGCTTCAACCACTTCGCACAATATTGTTCGAAGTGGGTTGTATGCAGCTGCTGGTTTCCCGCTAGCCATTCAATGCTCGGAGCTGATGATGGAGTGTGCTAATTGCTACGAGAAAGAACACCGGTCGATCATGTCGCCAGATGGCCAAGTGTTGGCCAATCTTACTCCGGCGGCCATTGGTGAAGCTTTCGGGATCCCGGTGCACAGGAACATGATTTATAAGTCCAGGGAGCGAGCAGAGCGGATGTATGCTTCTGCTTTTGAGCGATGCATGGAGACAATTAATGCTCACTGGATGACCACTCCCAAGCCTTCTCGTACAAAGTTGCCGAAGCAGATCATTGCAGATGACTTGAAGCAGGAATACTGTGACCTCATCATGATGCTGAGCAGGGTTGGGGGTTGTGCACAATCATTCATTTTTGAACCCTGGATGTTTTACTACATCAACCTGGTGCTGGAAGGAAAAGACTATGTCAATTGAGCCGAGATGATCAGTGATAATATACATGAGCAGCTCCTGAGTTTAAGGAGAACGAAGACATTTTATATGAGCTCCTACATTATCTATATGTTGGCACGAATGACGAAGTACAGAGGGATCTCTTACAAGGAACCTGTCGGTTGTGGCTCCCACCAGTTTAAGATATATGATGCCTGTCCACAGTTGCACCTATCGAGCACAACCCACTACAAGCGTGTCAACGATTCCTTCACCATGTATATCACAAGGCTGCTTTAGGAGCGATTACATCACAGAATCTCGAGGGAAGCCCAGGAGCTAATTGAGAGGTATGGGTGTTGGTTCATACAGTTTCCGAGATTTTCTTACATTAGGCTGCAAGGTTTCTCATCATACCCATATAGGCTGCCTAAGTACCCAACCGATAAGATTTTAATGTTAGAGATATCTAGACAGTTGCTGGCCTTTGATAAAATTCAAAAGAAGAAGAAGAAGGGAGGAATAGAATTTCCAGTTGTAATGGGCAACTCGGATGAGGTGTGTCCCTCGATACAGGCAGCTAGAGAGGCTGAAAGTGAACTCCAGTTTTATCATTTTTCATATCATACTAGCCGACAGCACTACGATCCACACCATAACATCAAGTGGGTACTGTCGGAGGAGTTTAAGCATAAGGCCACCATAGAGGATTACTGGGCTGATGCAGTTGATGAGATTGAAGTAAGGAAGAAGATGTTTTCTCGGTTGCCTATTACTTTGATCAGGGAGTGTGAGGTAGTTCCGGTTCCGGACCAGGTCAATGAGGATATGGATGTTGTTCATCCGGATTATGCAGCAGTTAGAGATACTCCACTTCCACCTCCCGATTGGTCAGAGCCCGAGGTTGCAGATTTAGATACTCTCTCTATCCCAGTCATGACATTTACTAGAGCTTGGGTTGATAGACAAGTGAACAGGTTGAAAGGTAGGTCAATTGCTTTGACTTACAATTTGATGGGAGATCACAGGACGCCCACTACTGGCAGGAAGAAACAGATTACATGAGGTCCAGAGTCCAGAAAGAAAGAAATAGTTCGACAGGAGCCTACTCAACCAGAACCTCCACGAGTCACAGCTGCATCACCATTGGAGACACGTTCTCCAAGTATACAGGAGGTTTCTTTGTTTGCTGATCAGAGAAATGCATTGAATCAGGTACAAGCAATACAGGGTGATATTCAGCCTCCACGGAGAGAGTCAGTTGGCCAGAGCGTCAACGCACCTGTTAGGGTTGATCAGTAGGATGATGAGGGGACTATTACTGACCCTCAGTTTCAGCAAGAGTTAGAGGCGGCCTTGAATGATGAGGATGATGATATAGTTTCAGGTGATACTCAGCCACTTGAGGACGATGAGCCTCGCCAGAATGATATAGAAGTTGAGCAGGTTAGAGAAGTCGAGGCACAGGAGCAGCAGCCCTTCGATATACAGTATGATGTGCCCGATTGGCTTAAAGATAGAATGAGAAGAAGCCCCAGTGAGGAGATTGATCCAACAGTTGAGATGGAAGAGTTTCTGAATAGGATCAGTGCACCTCCACAGAAGAAGAAAGCAAGAAAATTTTCGAAGATCTCCACTGAAGAGGATGGCTCTCGTACCCTTCATGTAGCTGTGCCACGAGTTGAGTGTGACCGGAATGAAGCAATGCCAGAAAATTATGTAGTCACGACTCTAGATTTGGGATGCCCCACTGGTGCGCAGATTGTAGAGGAGTGTGATAACTCCTTCCTTGCCCTCAAAGATAGATTATTCAGGAAAGAAGGGAAGTATAAGAAGTTGAAAAGAGAACACAAGGCCTTGATTGGATATGTATAGCAGTTATCTCATTCTCGAAGGCAGGATGTACCAGTGATAGAACCTCCAGCAGATGTACCTAGAGAGTCGATCAGCGGCTTGGTAGAGTTGGGGAAGATGGCACAGGAGGCAGATAAATGGGTCACAGGGGTTCGTGCCGAGACAAAGAGATTTATGGAGGACCTTGCTTCTGCCTTTCAGCAGGCCTCTAGTATTTTGACACGGATGGATGCAGTGGATCATGCTTGGGGCGATGCTTCTATCTATCAGAGTAAAGTTATTCAGCGTCTTGAGGCATTGAGGCATGTGCCATTGCGATTGCTGATTGATGGAGGTGTCATTCAGGAGAATGACAGGTATGATTTCTCTAGGTGGTATTCTTCGGCTATCACGGGGCGTGGTTTCTTCGATGCGGCACAGGCAGATTCAGCCAGGATACATAAGGCCATGGCCAATATTGTTGATGGAGTTCAGAATACCTTTGAGGCCATATTTGCTAGGCGGCTGAATCCAGATGAGATAAGTGTTGATAATTTGAGGGGTTTGTTGGTGCCTTTCTTTGCAGATGTTAAGACCTTTGTACAAGATGATTTCGAGAATACCTCTACTTTCTCCACCTTGATCCAGAACACGCAGGATTCTTTAGCTGCTTGGAGAAAGTCATGTGCAAGGCATGAGCATTCAGTCACAGTGTTAGAGTTTCAGCTAGATTGTGTTCCACCGATTTCAGTTCAGGAAGTTGAGGCCGTGCTTCGCAGATTCGTGGAGTTGGCAGTCAGAGAGAAGGCAAGTGGGAACGCACTACTGGACGAGGATCTTCTAGAAGACTGAATGTGGACATTTATTACCTTTACTATTTTTGGGAGTGAGTGGGAATCTTTGATTCATTTAATGTACCACTCCCTATTCTGGCAGTTTTTAGGGTTAGGGCTGAGGTGGCACGATTCTGGCCACTCTATTAATTGTAACCCTAGCCGTCTTTTGGGACTTGGCTAGCTATATAAAGGGGGAGTCCCCCTCATTTGTAACACAGTAGACATCAGATTAGACAGTAGTATTGGACATTAGCGTTAGAGCTAGAGCTAGAGAGTAGAGCATTGTAGACATTTTGTTAGTGTGGAAGAGAAAGAAAGTTTTCCCTTTGAAAACTTTTGAGGAGATTGTTGTGTAACACTTTTCATGATAATTGATCTTTTCATTGATGGTGGAATTCGTCTTGTCATGAATAGCTAGCAAGGTCTCTTCTTCCTTTTAAATCCAAGTAGTTTAATCTTTTTCATGCAAGTAGTTTACTTTGATGTGTGGCGTTTTATTGAGATAGCTTCACTTTATTCCATACCACTAGCGGCTTGTTGATGATAAGTTTGCCTTGCGTGGTCGACTGGAAATCATCTTGAGTTTAACTTCAATTGTGATTGGTATGCTTATATGCGTCGTTGTGATGGTGTATGCATGTTGAATCATAATTTGAACATCTTTTGTTACCCCTTTGAAGATTGCACCGATTTTACTGAGGCTGTCCAACGTGAGGCTAGGTGAAATCTGGTTGAAGTCTATTGAAACGAAGCCCCACATATCCTGCATTTAGAGTAAAATATAAGTTCCTTAGGCCCTAAACTCTTTTACTTTCTGCATATTTCTGAATAGTTTTAGGAAAACGAACCACATCGCCAAATTATACACGCACAAAATCCCCTTTCAAATCACGTACTAGCTGCTAACTGCAAGAAATCTGAACAATTGTGTAAGTCCCCTCGTAAGAACACAGCAATACACATCAACCAACTGAGGGTATTCTAAGTATTCGGAACCTTGGAGTTGAACGTGCGAACTTTCTCACAATCTTAGCGCACGGAATACTTTGATCAAGAGAGAACAGAGTAGCCCTAAACTATTTTTGTTCTGCTGTTTGGTGCGGTCACAAAAACCACGTCAACAGTTACCTACTCCTTACAAATATTAAGTTATATGTATGGTTACCTACTTATCCTTACAAGTATTGAGTTGCATGTGTGGTTGCTGGGTTAATTGGGATAGTTCTCATTCCAAACACCAAAGGTCACCCATGTGAGACAAGCTTTCACTGCCCTACTTTCTTAAACCATCCCACTAGTAGGAATGTGGTGCAGGAGCACCTTTTCACCTCCATGGTTCTATTTTGTAGATGATTCCATTTTCCATTTGTAGAAGTCATTTCAAAGTCATTTGATGAGTATTAGGCAAAAAAATGTAAAATTGTCAACAAATAATGTCAATTTGCAAAAAGTGTAAAAGTTGCAATTAGGGGGTTAATGAGGTTTTGGTCGGTTGTGGGCAGTTAGGAGGTTAGAAACTGATCATACATGGTGTAAATTCCTTTAAAAAGGATTTTGTAATCATTTTGTGGTCGTTGGTGATTGAATCCTTGGATCTAATAATGAAAGAACTCTGATTTTATGCACATTTTCCAGAAAATTGACTGTTTTCAGGCTTATGTACGGACTGTATGGACTTGAAAATGTGTAAGAATGTTCTTGAAAGTTGATATTATCAGTCACCTTCCAAATCTATCTTGTTTCATGCATTTTAGTTAAGAATTGTGCAAGATATAGTCATTTTTCTCAAAACTGTCTAAAATCCTGATCTAGGGTAACAGTTTGTAGTAAAAATCGTGTTTCTCAAAATGTAACCGTTGGATTTTGCTAAAAATTGGAGGAAATGTCCATAAGAAGGTCCTCTAAAGTCTCATCGGAGAGATTGGATTAATTAGTTGATTTGGGAAAATTATAGGTGACTATTTGCATGCATATCTGCTTATTTAGGCCTAATTAGTAGCAAATAAGTCAACACGGCAGGCATGTGTTCACAAACAAGTGTACCTACAAATGGGATATGTTTTTAATGACCAAAATGGGTACTCAAAAATGTATTTAGGTTTGGGAAATTCAATTTGGTTTGAAAGTTACACCCGATTTAGCCATGATGCTAAGGTTTGAGTCTTGGATGCAAGAATTGATAAATCTGATAAAAGATAGTTGTGAGGCAGCATATTTGGCTTGAATTTTCCAAATTAAAGATGGAAAAGGTATTTTGAAGGTTCTATAGAGATTTGGGACTATGAATGCAAAAGTGAGTATTTGAGTTATGTGATCTTGTGATGAGAAAACAAACAAAGCATGTTTGAATTTTGTTAAGTGGAATTGAGAAAGTGGATTTGTTCCTTCACTCTGCATCAGAATAAGGATAATCTATGGTTTCTTGGTGGGGTGCATCATACAGCTGTTAAGAGGTGAGATTCTTCTACCATTGACAATAATTAATTCAGCCCAATTGATCTTGATTCAACACTTACGGGTAAAAGAGCCTCCTAATTGCCAGCAGATTAGTTCTTTACCATAATAACTGATTGTTGATTGGACAAAATTGACTTGAGTATATACATGTAACCTCTGCACTGTTGTTGCTACTCTAAAAGTGGAGTTTTGGCCTGCTTAGCATGCAACGTCAGACATTCATAAGCAGAGTGGCCAAACCTATATCAAGAGCAATTGGGGAGCATTGGGCACCTGACCAATAAGCAATCCTATAAAATGCTACTATGGTTGTTTCTACCTAGAATAAATTGACATAACATAGATTCATCGTATTCTGAGTTATCTTTTTGCTTGGAACCCAGTTTGACCTTTAGGTTGATCATGCAAATTCTTGAGTCAAGAACTGGACTGTATATTTAATCTGGAAATACCAAATTCAGACTGGCTACTGAACTAAAGAGCAATCCAGATAATGAGATGCTTATTTTGGTAAAATTTCAGAGAGTGCAGACAAAGTAGATTTCAAATTTTCAAGAAGTTTCCCAGGGGAGAACCCTGGATGGTAATATCAATTCCACCCAAAAACCAGTTTCCGAATGCAATAGGCATTATTGCAGGTTATTACACCAGTTTTTTTTTTTTTGATAAAATATGTAATTGTATTTAAATAAAAATTTGTTCCTACAAAAGGCCATAACCATTTCAGAAGGGTTAGACAGCGAGGAAGCAAGGCAACCAAAATAAGAGAAACAAGCAAAACACTCAACAAGAAGCAACTTCATAAACTTGAGGCCTTGCCACCTCTAAAACTGTACTCTTGAATATATTGAATACAAAAATACATAAAAGGTACAAAGGTATCGGTATTTTTTAGGTCAATGCCATCGGAGATGGCATTTTCAAATTTATCTTATATCTAGTTCAAATGAGTTGTACAATGCTACCCCCTTCTGGATTTAAACCCATAACCTCCACTTCAGAGTACAAAGGCCTTCACCATTAGGCAAGTTGTCTATATTAGAAGCTAACAAACTAACCCATGCATGGCACTTAAGCTTCATTTTCCAAAACCAACTTATTCAAAAAGAAAAACATGATGAGAATAGGGAAAAAAAATGAAGAAAACTCATATGCTATCCATCGCTATTTCTGTTCACAACTATTTATATTGTAATCACTTTCTATATTTAATCATGTGCTCTCATCAACTATGTTGCAGAAGGTTCAAGCATGAAAACCTACCGTTGGATAGTATTTTTTCAGCAGACTTCCAGCCATGATCCTCAAGTAAAATAGCAAAAAGCGAGAACCCAACCGTGAAACTGTTGAATTAGGGTTAGGCTGGAACAGAAAAAAGCAGTAAAATGATAAATTAGAATACAGAAGCATCAGAGATCCTGCAATATATAAGTTAGTTAGGATTGGCAACAAGCTAATTCTGTAATTTTTTTGAAATATGTTTAAAATTGATAAGAAAATCTGAAAATGCATTGCATGTCAAAGTAGACTATCATAACCTGGACGTGCTTGTCTATTCAAAATGTTTGATTCTGCTAATTCTTGAAACATGGTGCTATACACAGTTTTTTTAACATGCTAGTGCTGCAAATAATAAAAATTTAGAACACTGTCGATAAGTTGTTCACAAACTATTACTTTCTTGTCTGCATAAGAGTCAATTGCAAGAAGAGTTCCTATAATTATGTTAGATTCAAATCAAACTTGCTTATGATCAGCTGTCAATATGTTATACGTGCATTGAAATAGAACATGCCAAACTTTTGATTAGAGACAAGGATATAATGGAAAACATCAAATAAGTTATGACATATAAACAAAATGGTTGAACAGCAGCCTTCCTCTCATCTATTGGATGCAATTCAAAGGACAATAATAAAAAAATTGGTTATATTTCTACTATGAAAATACCAAGACTATTTTTGTATGTTGATATTAAATAACATGTATGTAGGGGCATGCAATATGGCTAGCATGAACCTCTCATAAAGTCCCATTTCTAATGATCAATGCTGTACAATCATGGATCTCCTTGTCTTTAGCCTCACTCTCTTATGCCTGACTGTTAAAATGCCATTCTCATTTGAGACTTAATGTGATACACATTGCATATACACGTGATATTAAGATTATAAATGACACATTAATTGAGAACTTGGGCTTAATAAGTGGAGTTCTTATTGGGACCCTAATAAGCTTTAAAGAAGCTACTTTTTAAAAAATTGGTATGACAAACTCTTAAGAACATAATGAGACAAAAGAGTTTCAACTTCTACTAAAATAGAAAGATTAAAGAGATACCACCTCCTTTAAACCCAATAAGGCAAAAGTGAATAGTTTTACAAACGTAATAAAGACAAGAAGGAAGGTGAATCACATGTAGCAACTCAAGGGCCATAGGAATGATAAACAAAAAGTAGGAAATAGCAAACTTTACGCCACATCACTTACCAAGGAGACCAAAGAGACACTCGTCAAGGTACCAAAATCATTTGAGAGCCTATTAGATGCCTAGAGATTTTTTTCAAGTGAAGTTAATTTTTGCTGATTTTATGCTGATACACTCATATGGAGGGAAGATATATACTTTATATGAAGAATGCCAACACTTCAAGGACAGTGAGGCAAATTGTGAATTTAAATCCCCATTTCCAGCCAGTTTACAGTTATAATGTTATTCTACTTCATATTTACAGCCTATCTAAATAGATTTTGTCATCAATTTCTGTCAGTTCAGTAGGGTTCAATGCTCAGGGAAGTTAACATGGTGGCTGTCCCAAATGGTATTGTCACCCAGATTCTGCATGAAACATTATGGGATTATATTCTGGTTTCAGTAAGTTTCAAAAGAAATCATTACTGATTGCTTCTACCAATTAGCGGGATGGTCTCTTGAAAGAGTTCACACTTGTTGCTTTATGAAAGTGTTTTCTCTCATTACAATCAGTTTGAAGTGGCCCTATAAACTAAGTTACCGGTTTGGGTTCGAGGGTTCAGTCAAAAAAAAAATTAGGGTTGGGTTCATTTGGGGTTTGTCAATACAAAAACATATAAAAATAAAAAATATATACATATTTGCATTAGTAATTAAGTTCAAAATACACCACCATATTAATAGTTAAATATTAGTCAAACTCAAATGTCATGATATAGATTAAAGTTAAAAAATAATAATGCCTATTGTCAACAATCAGCTATCATTGATCAAATATCATATGGTCATCAAAAATATCATCACCACCATCCATATTAGATGATGTATGCAGTGGTAAATTAGAAGAACCACAAATAGTGCCACGATACACTAGTATTGGCACTAGCACTAGCTTTGGCACTAGTACTCTCATGCTCACTAGTTGGCTCATAGTCATCATCAAAATCAAATGCAACAAAGTGGGCAATGGAAGCATCCAAGTCAATAGGCTCTGGCCCAATATGCCACTTTCTTGTGTCACCTTCTTTGTAGCCACTTTGTTTGTATAAGGATCTGCAAGTTTGAATGCACATACACAAAGTCCTCTACCATTTTTGGGTGTAGTCTATTGCGCTTTATTAAGTGGATGAAGGAGTATGTGCTCCAATTCCTCTCAAATGAAGATGAACTTACAACCTATTAAGATAAAATTATGTTAAGAGTGACAACATTTAAAAATTTAAATTATAAAATTAAAATATAAATAAAACTTAAAAATAAAAGATTTTTTTTATAAAACTTGCGATAAAATTTTGATTGCAAGAGGTTGCAAGTACATGTATGATTGGACATGGAAATACCACCAACTATGAGCATCGACCATATACTTGTCCCAAAGAGCATCAAGACCACAATTGTTGGAGCCTCCAAAACCCATGAACTCAACCCTCATCGCATCTCGTCTACCACAATCAGTGAAGAGTCTGCAAAGTGCTGCCTTGTACCCTTGAGTGACTTCAACATCTCTATATGGGGAAACTCTTGTTGTCACAAAAAGGAGTTGAGCACTATAATATTTGGGACTCAATGCAAAAGCAAGAAGGTGTAGCGAAGTGGTCATTTTGTTCCATCTCTCTACAATGATTTTGTGTAGTTCTTTGAAGAATTTTCTTCACAATCTTGCTCTTTTGCATTTGTGATAACTTTCATCTTCTCAATTATTGAGTTGATGCCATCATATACCTCACCCAAAAAAGGCCTATCCATGTCGGTATAATGGATCATGCTCAATATGGGCTTAGTAAAATTGACAAGATACTCAACACGATCCCACCAAATGTCATCTGGGATCATTTTTAACCTTTTCTGCCCTTGTAGCACTAGATTGCCTCCATATGGACCAATTTGGGTTGATGACCATATTAGAAAGTGCCTCACAAACCTTCACAAGTTGTCTCAACACAATTGTGTTGGAGGCAAAAAGGGTCTTAGCAAACTATTTGAAAATCAAAATAAAATAAAATAAAATGTAGAAAACTTAAAAAGTTTACTAAAGTGAAACATGCTTATTATTTAACTTACCTTTAGCAACTCCAATTTCGAGAATGTTCTAAATATACCTTGTGACATATAGTGGTTGGTGACGAACATTTGGATCTCTTCGGCCTCAACATACACCTATTTGATCCAATCAATTTTGGTGCCAATTTTTTGTAGCATTAGGTTGAAGGAGCAGACAACACAAGGTGTCCAAAAAACATGTGAATAACACCCCTCGACCAATAACCCAACCGCCCTACAATTTTTGGCAATCTGTTATAACTTGCCAACATTTTGAGGGCCCACTTCCTCAATGGTTTGTCAAAGAATGTTAGCAATAAATGCACTGTCCTTCACCTCTCCTTCACAATCCATTGCTCTAAAAAACATTGCCCATTTAGGGGACACTGTAATAACATTGATCAATGGGCAATTTTTTGCATCTTTCCATCCATCAAAAATGATGGACACCCCTATTTTGACCCACAAATCTCTTATGGGCTTCAAGGAGTCCTCTACAAATTTCACCTCTTTATCCAATAAGGTGCTACACACTTTCTCAAAACCCAAGTCCTTGTACCCTTTTGGAGCCTTATTAATTGATTTCAGCATTTTTTGTCAATATGGTGAGCAAACAACATTGAATGCCAATCCATTTGCATAGACGCATCTCGCCGTGTCTTGATTGGCAATCTATCTAGCCTCGTTCCGAAATGCCATTTCCAATGGTCTATTTGATCTCTTATGTGTAGATGCCACAGTTTATTCTTCAAGTATGGACAAAAATGGATGGCTCTTTGTAGGTTGAAAATGAGAAGGCGGTGGAGGGGCTTCATCTCTCGAGATCCTTTCTTTAACAAAGGATGATTTGATTTATAGCCTACTGCTTAGTTTTCTTTTTCTTGCTCTTCAATATATTTCAAGACTTTTGCATCTGGAATGACATTGCCATCTTTTCCTAGACAAAATTTGATGCCTTGTCTAGGGATCTTGCACAAATGGCCTTTCACTTGACTATATGAGCTCGAATATCTAACTTTACAATGACCACAAATCCAAACATAACCTCCACCACTTGGAAGTTGTTGTACGGTTGTACCATTTCAACATATTTCCAAAGGGGAGAGTTTGGGTTTGTTTTCAAGTGGGGTTGGCTCACGGAGCTAGAAACAGTTGCCATTGTAATACCTAAGACAACAAGTTCAATAAACAATGCATTTGAAAAATTGAAACTAATGAAATTTGAAAAGAAAAATATATAAATACAACTTAATAGTTAATTCATTTTAAAAAATTAAGCATGTGTTATAGATACCTAGAAGAATGAAAACAAATCAAAAACTACAAAACAAAACAAGAGAGTTCATGTAAAAAAAATTTGTAGGAAAAAAGACCAAAAACTTCAAAAACCCCACCTCTTATGAAGAAATCTTCCTCTACGATCTCTTTGACAAAACACGAATACTTGCAAATGCATAGGAATAGCACAAGTACAACAACCAGCTTGGAGCATTCAATGATCAATCTTCAACTCTATTCATGCAATGGCAAGCAATAAAATAACTTCAGCAATGAAGGCTTTTTTTTTTCATTCACAATATGACAAATGAGTTTTCTTTAACCTTTTGGATGTTTTGTATGTCACATTTTAGGGTGAGTGGGGCAAAAGGCACTTTTTAGAGTAAAAAAAGTAAAAAAATTAAAAAATGCCAACATTTGCCAATTGGACGCATGAGACAGCAAAATTCTGCCTGGGTTCGTCCGGGCTGTACCCATAGGCTGTGGGCAGGACCTTGTCCGAACCCACAAGGGACCGGACCTGGACCCCGAACCCGAGAGACCAAACCAGGACCCGGGGTCTCCTACAGGCAAACCAATAACTTAGCCTATAAAGGCTGAAGATACTGTATGTAATTTTAGTCAATCTCAACTCATTTTATTATATTTTGTTATTTAAGTTTACAAATATATTAGAATATTTATCCCTTATAATGCATGTATCTTTGTTATGGTTGGTCTGAATTAGTTATTATACATGTTGCCATAAGTCATAAAGGGACTGAATCTAGCATGGTTCTTGAGGAATGCACTGTGGAATGGAGTGGAAGTGTTGAAATGATGTGGTATGCATGTTGTGGGAGGTTGCAATGGCTGTAGTAACATAACTATTCCCTCTAGCTGGTGATTAAGGCCCTTGTTATTAACAAAAGCACCACCAAAACAAGATTCTATGACAACATAAGGACTTGGCATGGAATTTGCATTTCAAATTCTGGCCTTGTTCAAGAACTTTATGAATAGCTGTATTCATGGTTACTCATGTATATAAGTGGGGCATGACAAGATTCCATGGATAATGGTAACTGATTCAGTCATGCCTGGTTTATCATGACTATGTTTGGCATTTATTTGTTTTTACCTTTGGTAAGGGAAGTTGTATGCACCAAGAAAAATCACCATGTATCCACAGAATTAGATCAATAGAGATGTGTAGACTCACAAGAAAAATTGCTGGTTGGTCAATGACCTGAGGTGCTCATAAATGCCCATGCCCTTAAGTAATGGTGTCATGATGCTGAAATAAGACAGTGATGGAAACATGAATCTGGCTTGGCCAATGACTGATGAGCACCATCTCCTCTCGTCCCTTCCATTACAGATTGCTTTACTTTTACCTTCAAGGCATCCATGCACTCTTACTGTCAACCCGTCTAACTCAATCTACAACTCTGTTCAGCACTAAGAGATCATTGGCTAATTGCATGTGCAATCTGACCAATATCTGGGATCAAATATATAATCCAAAACAGATAATAACTTTTGGAATTGGATCCCTCTTGAATAAAGCACTAGCATTCTTTTTAGGCCTCCTTTAGATTGGAAGGGACATCTGTTACTAGAAATTTCAGTGATCAGGGACTGCGGGAGGGGGGCTTGCAGGAATCTCTTTTCGTTGGAAATCAAGGTCTAATATTCTTCCAAGGGGAGAATTCTCATCTAAACATGAAGAGACTAATCCCTTCCTGATAGAATTAGAAAATCAGATTATATCTAGAACAATGGGCTTCCAGAAATAAGTCTCTTTGCAAATAGGTGTAAAATTGAAAATGCTATGTCTTCTAGGCTTGTAGCATTTGTTGTAAGAGACTTGTATGATGATATCTCTACGTAATGATATCAGAAGATAGACCAAAAAAGAATCATCCAAGTAGAGGTGTCTGTGTGTGTCTGTTAATGAATCAATCTAAAGTTGAGATTTATGCATTTTTGGAAAAATAGCTATATTTAAACAGAACTCCAAACTTTGACCTACTTTGAGTTTTTATGATTGATGCAATTGTACTGTAATCTTTGTCAAGAAAGTTTATAATCTACATTGAAAGTCTGATGCTAAATCACTAGATTGTAGTTTTGTAGGATAAAAATAAATGTTGCATAGTCCAACAGAAATCTCTTCATTATTACTGAATGTCAGAACATGTGGGATTTCACTGAAGACTAAAATTGGAACACTTAGACAAACACTTCATTTTTTAGAATGTAGATCAGTAAAGATTTCATTGTATCAACCAAATTCGAATATCCAGCAGAACCTTCTAGTCTTACCTTCAAATATGCTACAGATGAGTAGTTCGGAACCACTTTACCAGCTGGGTTAGAGAGAACTAGTGATTTCACCAATGGTGGACAAAGTTGAGCCACAAGACTAGCTACATATCCTGTGTCATAGCATTTTCTGTAAGCTCATACATCAAAACTTCAGACATTCATAGATGAAACTATGATAAAGGTTCTACGGTCAAATTAGTTAAGAATTCTTAAAATTGGAAGATGCACCAACAAGAAAACATAAGTCAAAGAATACCTCCAAATGAGTTCCCTACAATGTGAGTTGGTTCACCAACAACATTCACAATAAAATCTCTCAGAAGTTCAGCCCATAAAAGCTCTGTATATACAATGTTTGGCTTTTCTGATCTCCCAAATCCTAATAGAGTAATAGCCCATACCTTATAACCACCTTTGGAAATAGCAATTATATTATCACGATAGTGCTCCCAAAATGCACCAAAACCATGCACAAGAGTAACAGCAGGACCTTCCTTCCCAGCAGCTGTGTACTGAAAGGCAAACAAATTAAAAATGTTAGTGATGCTGGTATAGAATCATCTACCTAAGACTGAAACATTTTTTAATGACAGAAAAAGAGAAAAAGGATGATATAAAATAAAGCATCATTATTACTAACATATTGTGAAAAAGAAAGAAAGAAATTGCTAAGTTCTTGGCTCAGGTATGGGATGGGTAACAGATTTGGGGTTTGGGTTTGCCAATACATAAAAAAAAATGCTTGGGTTCTGTACAACTAGGTTCAACTTTACAATGTGTGTGTGTGAGAGAGAGAGTATAAATCAATAAAATATTACAAATATATTAACAATTAAAATAGTTAGGATGGATGACTTGAAAAAAATGCTGGCTCATGGGCACTTAGGGTTTTGCAGTTGCTAGGCAATTGCCTGGCCTTGCTAAGCCCTCCTATTGCCCTTTATGTGCATCAGCTGACTTGTGTTCATGGTCAATCTAGAAGCTTTCTCCACTTTTTATGGCTTTTGGTCTATTTTCACATTTCAAGTTCCTTGGCATTTGCTTGCTACCAGGATTTTTTCCTATAGTCCTTTCTTGCGTTGCCTTCTATGGTTCCTTGATCATACCACAATATTGGGACTGATTTGGGTGTTGGGTTTTTTCTTTCTACTCCCTTGGCTATTGCAGATCTCATTCTCACAATGGATAATAAATCCTCTCACATGGTGCCAAAATGGGACGATTCTCCCTCCATTTACATTCCTATGGGGGAAACAATGGACCTACTTATCAAATATCATGAGTTGGCTCTACTAGGCAAGTTCATTGGTGCTTGGCCCTCTTATAAATTGTTGGCGTTTAAATTTGCACCTCTGGAATGCGGATTTGAAACGGATAGCTATGCATAGATAAACTGCTCTTCAAATTAAGAGGGGAAGCTCCCTCTTGCTGATGGTGTTCAAGAAAGTAAACTAAAACTAAGTTGCCTATCTTTTTGATCAGCTAAGAGCACAAGGTTTATAAAACTCAAGTGCCGTAGCTGAGATTTTCTGATTTAGAACTTCAACTATGACTAACCTACGCTAATGATGTTTCTATTTTCTCAAGTAAACGCAGAGCAAGAGAAATAGAAATGGACGAAGTATAAATCTCTTACAAAATACTTAAATAAACTCTCCTTCCAACACACATCTACTTACTTTCAATGCAAGTTGAAATTAAAGATCATATAAGCATAACACAAATAACGAAAATCTGAGACATTATATCAAGGCAAAATAGGCTCAAGACTTTATTTCTCAAACTTCTAGAACAAAGATTACACTAAACACATGCACGGAACAAGAACTTGCAGCTAAAAGAGACTTGCAATCTTGCTCTTACACAAAGTAAACCGCAACTACAACAACTTCTTGCTGGCTAAAAGAGACTCAACAATTTGCTATCATAAACACAATTGAACAATACTGAATAACAAATAGAAAGCACGAATAGGCTCAGTGTTGTGTTATCACTAGCATGGTTGAAAATAAATGAGCAAGACTGCTCTTATTTATAGCCTAAGCAAAGGAGTAGGGAACCCTAAAATCTCCTTGCTTTTACAACTAGGGCTTGCTCAGCAAGCAAGCTTTATTTCTAAAACTAAAAGAAGATAACATCTAACACCTAAGAAAGCAGGAAAAGCTGGAAGTGCCAACTATTACATTTTATCTTCTTTCTCTTCTTCAAAGAATGGATAAGAATTGTTCCAAGAATAGAAAGAAAGTGGAAAGAAAGCTTCTAGATGAAAGTCGCTTTAAATCTCAATCACATCTGCTAAAAAGCAAAAAATTGTGTCCCGGTTAGGTGCATCAATACTATCAATAGCAAAGTTTCGCTTTTCTAAGACTTCTTCACCATCTTCAATCGATCTCAGGAAATCTTCAACCTCATTGGCCGCTTTCTCAAGCTTTGCTGACATCATGTAAATGTGACTTGTCAGAGTCTTATGTTTTTTCTTTTTTTATCCACTTTTGTGCAATCTTTTGTTGTATTTTTCCTTATGCATGTCCCATATTCTTCCACATTCTTCCTTAGAGATAGTCACATTTTCAGCCAAAGGTGGAATTTGAGAAGCATTTCTCAATCGTGTCATGTTTCAAACTGCAAATCAATCTACCATCTACTGACTGGATCTTCCGTGTTGCCAGATTGTAATGTTTGATGCAAGCGATTACAAACTCAAGACTTTGAACTGAAATAGGAATGGATGCTGCTGTGAGGAGTCCAGAGTGTCCTAGGTTTCTGATTGTAGTGTTGCTTGCACTCTCCAAAGCATGTAGATCAAACACCGGCTTGATGTGATGCAAATCCGTCTCAGCTATTTTGATGAAGTCATGGTAGAGAGCTGATTTGGTCTTGAAATCATTGGGAGTGTATTCCATTTTGAAAACCTTGAAGAATGACTGTAAACTCGCCTAGGTTCAGACAAGTTTTGGGCAACTTACTATTTTTAGAATGCTGTTTTTTCTTCTTCAAATGGACAAATTTTTCTAAGATATGGGTTTTGCTCATAATTTTGTTGCAAGACAACCCAGATCATCCGTTTTTTGAAAATTTTGAGTTTAGACTGAAAAAGCAGCAAACCCTAATTTCTTCAATTTTTCACGAAAAAAGCTAGCACCTGGGTTTTGTTCAGAAGACAATTTGGAATGAACCCAGTTGATCAGATTTGAAAAATACTGAGGGCTGATTGAAAAAGCAGCAAACCCTAGGATCTGAAATTTTCTTGCAAAAAGCTGTGATATGGGTTTTCTTCAGAAGATTGGAGGACCCAGATGATCAAAATTTGAAAACTCTGATGATTTCTCTGACATGCAAGGAAAAAGCAGCGGCTGCAACTTTGAGAAACTTCAAAAATTCTTCAGAAGAATGAGATGAAGAAACCTAGATGGCTGAAAATTGAAAATCTTTGACCTTCTCCTTCAAAAATTTGATGTTCTGGATGAGAAAAAATGAAAAACAAAGGTCTTATGTTGCTAGTCTGAAAATTAATGGAGAACTTCTTGAAAATCAGCAACCTTGAGCTCTTGAATCTCGAAATAAAAACTTCAAAGTTGCTGCCCTTCTTTAACTTGGACGCCACCTGCAAAGAATAATGAATTTTGAATGATAAAAGCCTCTTAAATAAGCCTTAGGCTTGAGATAACTTTGCTTTCTTTTTGCTTTTATCCTCCAAACCGTAAAATCTTCTTGTGCATTGAACTTGGACATTCATGTTCATCTTGCAATTTTGAAAATATGAAAATTTTGGCTAAGGCAAGACAACTTGGGCGCCCTTCTTGGCTAGAGGCGCCAACTTCTCCCAGACTTAAACCATTTTTTTGAGTTTTTCAACTTTCCTCAATTTTGAAACCCTACTTTGATTCTGATCTCCGGCTTCCAGGTTGATCTGATGGACGAGCTAAATGTTTCATTGCGAAGCTTGAGTGATTCTGAGAAGATCATCCTGGAGGTAGCTTCAGCTAAAACCTTCGTTTGATCCTCCAAAATCATGAGTGCCTATCTCCTTCTGGTGCACCGAACCTCCACAGTGTTGCCATTTTTCTGTAATTTTCAAGTCCATTTCCCTTTGATCTTCTGATGAAATCTCAATTCTGGGACCTACACTGATCTGATTGGCTGACCGTCTACTTCGCTGGATAGCTTGGCTGAATCTGACGAAGTGATCTTGGTGGTTGCAACTGTAAATTCCATCATTTCAAGCTTCAAAATCTTGGGCGCCTATTCTCTCCAGGGGCGCCCATCTCAACCAGACTTAGCCATTTTCACGTTTCTTCATCAACTCTTCTCCTTCAGATCTTGTCATTTCTGATGATCCAGAGCTCGGATGGATTGACGACTGGACTCGTTACGAAGCTGAGAAGAATCTGAGGGGTGTCCTGGGAGTGATATCACCTGAAAACTGCATCTTAGGGGTCAAAAGCTTGGGCGCCCCTGGCTAGCTGGGGCGCTCAACTTCACCAAAGTTAGAAATTTTTCAATATTTTCTTCTTTGCTTTTGACTTTTGATATTTTGCTTGTATTTTTTCCCTCTGTTCCGCCTTTTGCATCTGACGACTGCCAACTTAGATTAGCGAGCTGATGATCTCATTGGAAAGCTACTTCAAAACTGAAGATGTCATGTTGGAGGCTTCGTCTGCAAATTCATTCAGTTAGGCCTTCAAAAGCTTGGGCGCCTATCTCCTTCAGGGGCACCCATTTTATCTAGACTTAGAATATTTTCATCTGATTTTCATTCTTCAAATGGGATCCTTCATTTCATATCTTCAGCTCAATCTTGATTTGCCGGAGATTGACAAGTCAGATGATCTGACGAGGATATCCGTTATGAAGCTGACTGAATTCTTAAGAGATTAAGCTCATTTGCAAACCCTAACTGCTGGATTTGACCTCTCAAAAGGCTGGGCGCCCCTAGGCACCTGGGGCACCAAAAGTTCCCAGACTTCAAATATTTTTGGTGATTTTCCATGATTTACATTTTGTCTTCTGGTTGAAACCTCTTCGTTTGATCTCGGATTTCGGGTGACCGGTTAATCTAATGATGACACTGTCGGACTCGCTGCGGAGCTGGGAGGAATCTGAACAACTTTTCCTAGAAGCACAAACCCTAATTCCATGATCTGATGCCCTGAAAAGATGGGCACCTTTCTCCTTCTGGGGCGCCCATGGCTAGCAGACTTGGTCATTTTCCTGCAGATTTCAACTTCCTTCTTCGTTCTTCGTACACGTTCATCATTTCATCTTTTGTTTAGTGCTTGAACGTTGAATCTGACTCCTGGCAGCTGACTGGCCTCCATTGATGACTTTTGAAGCTCCTAAAATGCCTTTTGAAATTGAAAAAGCAGAATAGACCCACTAGGGAAAAACTAATCATTTCTTGATTCTGACTGCACCAGCCTGATGAGGAAGTATTTTGGGCCAATCAAAATCAATTTGAACCCTAGCGGACAAACTTTCTAGTTTTAGAAATTTTTGCCAGTATCCGTTTCGAAAGAAACCCGAAAAAACCCAAAAAAAGTTACTATTTTTAGAAAATTTCTAAAAATAGCAGTTTTCCTAAAAAGTAGGGATGAAAAACTGAGACATGGGTTTTGTAGATTAGGCTGTTTTGAGTAGACCCAGATCGTCAGATTTTGAAAATTTCAAGTTTTTACCTCTCATGCAAGACATGCACACCCAAATTTTGACTTTTTTGACAGATTTAACAAGACTTTTACTTATTTCTTCAAAATGCCTAAGTGTAGCAAAATTTTTAATTTTGGGTACAACATAAATCATAGGCTAATTGAATTGATACAGAATGGAGACCATTGATCAAAGGAGAGGTCAACATTTCCCTATGTGAGGAGTTTCTTCATGGCAACCTTCTAAGCCAAAGAGGAGAAAGACTTGATTTTTTAAAATGGCCCTTGGTTTATGGGCTCCAATAATTTGTACCTAGATCATTGGACAACTAATTTTGATCCAACAAAGGAGACAACCCATAAGGTGCCAGTTTGAGTAAGACTCCCCTTTCTTCCTTGTGGTTTGTTAGTACCAAAATTAGTACATATAAAAAAAATTGCCTATGGTCAAAATTATTGCTAGAAATCATGTCATTCTTGTCATATTTTCAATGCCAAGAGACCATCTTTCCTATCCAATTACTGAATCAAGTATCGGCTATTTTTTTCTAGCTAACGTGTTTCCAAGTTGCCCATGAATGAGAATTATCAAATGCAAAGAATGTTAAGGTGACTCCAACACAAGTGGAAGAATGGAATATCAAAGGATAGTAGCAACGACCCAACAAAATCTTTCCCCAGAGAAATAATGGCTATGGGAGGATTTTGCACTTTTACAATGGTTCAACCAAGCAAGAAATCATGCTAGGGGTGGCAAAGACGAGCAAATTCTGATAAAGAAAGAACTTAAGTCAAATAGCATGCATGTTGTGCTATTTAAGTGGCAATTCTTTATGAAAAACACAACAATGGTGATGTCATAAGAAAAACACAACTATCATGCTAAGTGAAAAGAGTTTTAAGTGCAAAAGTTGTACTTTTACAATGGTTGAGCCAATGAAAAATTGTGATTCAAGTGGTTGCCATTAGATGAAAGCACAACCAACAAAAGAAGAATACAATTGTTAAGTGAAGTCACACTTTTCTATTGGCATTGCTAATGAAAAAAATTACAATTCAAGTGGCTTAGTTCAAGAGGAAATGCAACCAACATGAAAGGAAAAAAGAAATAAAGAAAATTCACAATTTTAAGATGGCATTTCTAGTTAGGAAAGGCACATACGGTGGCAGGAGAAGCAAAAAATGATCCCACAAATAAACTCAAGTTATGTCGCAATTTTCAAGTGGCAGCACCAAAAGAAAATCGCAAAAAAGAAGTGGTAGTTGATTGATAAAATGCGACTAGCATAATTAATGAAAAGAAACAAGTCAAGTCACACTTTTGTGGCTATATCATCTTAAAAGCATTACTTCAATGGCAAATGAATGAAAAAACAGCAACCAGCAAGTAAGTGGGAAACAAATAAAAGGAGGTGTCACACTTTTTGCCTACCAAGCCATCTCAAAAGCACAATTTAAGTGGCAATCCTTTAAGTAAAATGTGACCAGTAAAGTTTGATTTTAAAACATAAAGAAAGCACACTTTCCCAGCAACATTGCCACTCAGGAAGTCTGCCCACTTACTAACAAATCACCTAAAGATAGTTTCAAAGCATATAATACGTGTTCTAAAGAAAACTGTGTCAAATCATGGCTGTTCTTTGACATAGGCGACCTATTTTCAATGTTCCATGAGGATGCATCCCCCACAAAAACCCTGTGTTTTCGAGATGGGGACATCTCAAAGACTTGGGGACTTGGGGGGGACGTCCCCCTGCCGCCTCGCTGCCAATGTTGTTGTCTCCGAAACGTCGCTGAGACGTCAGGGACTTGTTGATGTGATTTTCGTGACCGCACCAACGCAGAATAAAGTTGCCAACGGCTTCCCTATTCTCTCTTGATCAAAGTATTCCGCATGCTAAGATTGCCAGAAAGTTCATGCGTTCAACTCCAAGGTTCTTTCAGTGCGAATAGGCTCAGTTTGGCTCGATGTGATTTGCTGGTATTTCAAGGGGACTTACGGAATTGTTCGGCAGTGGAGAAAGGAATTCAAATGCTCGAAAGATGTATCTATGAAGTGCAGGTTTCCTATTCTAACCAAAAGTACTGAATTGAAATGGGGTAAGATTAAGAAGATTCTAATCTACTCTAAGGTGTGGGATATGGAGCTCAACTTCAGCAAACTTCTAACCGGACTTCGCTTTGCCTCACATCGGACAACTTCCACGGAGTCGGTGCAATCTTCAAGGGAGATGACTAAAGATGTTCAAACCACCACTTGACATGAAGATACCATCACAACGACGCATACCATCATTCAAACTGTGATTGAAGTTAGGCCCAAACGCTTCCAGTTGACCACGCAAGGTGCATTCACCGTCAGCAAATACACTAGTGGTATGGATAGACGAAGTTGCTTAGACCAAACACCACATTTCACAGCTAACATCTACTACATGCATGAAATGAAACTTATTCTACTTTATGCTACTTGAAGTAGAAGGGATGAAGAAACCTCGCTAGCTATCCACAACAAAGATGAATTTCACCATCAATGAAAGATCTTTTATTATGAAAGTTTTACACGACAATTTCTTACAAAAGTTTTCAAAGGAAAACTTTCCTTCTCCTCCAACTACACTATCAATCTACTTCTAAGTTATTTCTCTATTCTAACTTCTACTCTAATTCTACTGTCTCATGCTAAGCTCTACTGAAGGTACAAATGAGGGGGACTCCCCTTTATATAGCTAGCCAAGTCCAACGGACGACTCAGATTACAATCGGCTGGATGGCCCAGATCGTGCCACCGCAGCCCTAAACATGATTTGCCCTAAAAACCGCCACAAAAGAGAGTGGGGTAATAAATGAGCCATAATGTCCACCATCATCCTTCTAGAAGATTCCATTTGTAGACGCGTTCACACTGTTCTCGATCTTCTTTCTTGACATTGTTCTTTGACCTCTTCCACTTGAGCTAACACTTAGCCAATTTCTTGCAACTTTCTCTTCCTTCATGTGAAACTTGTAAATTTATCTTCCTCCGAAGGTTGTAATATCATCGTGCTTCATTACTTGGCCTCCACGCTCATCCTGCAAAAGAAGCAAGGAGAAGTGCATTAGAACACATCATAATATAATCTTAACTTACCTGATTTTCACGCTTCGATCTTCAAGGGCTCATCATTTTTCCTTAGCCAACATCGCGTTCAAATTCTTCATGCCTTAACCAAATTTTCAACCCATCTTGCATTCTGCTCGGCGCACTTCACTTTGATATTTCATTCAACTCCGGTTCAAGAAAAATGCTTTCATCCGGAATTTGATCGAAAATTACCTAGGCGACCATTTTCAAATTCATCGGCCAAGGCAATTTTATGTCAACCACATTTCATTTCATGCCTTAGAAAAATTTTCAAATTTCCCTTAGGAAATTCATCAACCTGGCGCCCATCAAAATATTCACCCTGAAGGCCCCGACAAAGTGTAGAAGACTTCAAAATCCATTCCTGATCGACAATCATCAATACCCAGAAGAAAATTTCCTTCAGAACGCGCCAGACCCATGGGTGTACAACGAACGGGTTCATTTAATTCTTTTAATTTTGAACCTTAGAAAAATAATTTCTCATCAATTTTATTTCGTTTCATCATCGGTGAACATTCATTTTCGCTCTGACTTAGAAATATTTTTGTCAACCCTGTGAAGCTGGCATTCCCTAACTTCATCACTGGCAATTTATCCGTGCTTCGGGAAAATTTTATCTCCTTCATGTCTAGGCATATTTTCTTAAGGAAGAAAATATTTTGTGTCTTAGATAAAATTTTTAAATCATTTTGAAAATTTTGCCTTAGGAATTTTATTCGACTTCATTCAGTTTTGCCGTGGTGAGAAAATTTCATTAACTTCACTTAGGAAATTTCCTGAAAGCACATATCATGGAGAATATTTTATTCACCACCTAATGTCTCGGGCGCATTTGATACTTCATGAGGGATATATTTTAAACTTCCACGCCCAACATATTTAACTCTCCTTCATTCACATTTTTCAACTCAACATTCACTCTCTACTTGGCGCCTTTAGTACTTAGAAGAGGATGGGCGCATTTAAAGTGCTGAGGTTTTAAATTTGAAACGCTTAGAATCTCTACTTTTGATGGGGCGCATATAGAGGAGTCCTCTTCAAATTTAGAATACGTTTCAACTTTTCTAGTCAGAGGCGCATTTCACCTTATAGGCTTTCACTTTGCTCACGCCTTTGAATATCAAGCATTCCTCCTCTTCTAGGCGCATTTGAGGGCTTGGACCTTCATTTTAAATGACTTGGAATATTTCTTTTCCCTCCACAAGTCAAAGGCGCAGTCAACATGGGAAGCTTTCAGTTTTATGACTCAGAAAAATGCTGATGTGTTCTCTTCTTCAAGGCGTGGCTGAGGTGGTCCACTCCAGATCTGAAAAATTCGAGCCCCTCTCTTCTACCTGTGTCTTTATTTAAATGCCCTTTCCTGGGCGCATTCAAGAGGGTGTGCCTTTAATTTCAACACTTGGGCGCATATCATATGTTCTACTTCCAGTTCAGCAACTCTTTGATGTGTTCTTCTGCCTAGGCGCATTCTGGAGGTGCTCCTTCAAATCTTAGAACATTGTGGAGTCTCAAAGCTGGGCGCATATGGAGGCCTTCATTTCCAATTCACGGTGCATTTTCAGCCCCTTGGGCGCATGTGACATAGTTAGCTTTTATTCTCCATACAGAGCAAGGCGCATATGAGCTTTTAGTTTTAACACTCAGCCAAATTCGAATTTTAAAACTCATCCTCTCTAAACCCCCTGGGCGCGTATCGTATGTGTGGTTCTATAGGCGTTTCTTTCAACATTACAGAGTCTTCAGTTTTAATCATGGGCGCATATCACTCATAGAGCAACCAAATTCATGTTTTATTCAATCTTTGAGCTTTTGACTTCAAGGGCGCAAATCACCAGGGAAGGTTCAAGTCAATGCCTTGGGCGCAAATCATACATTGCCTTCCAATTCCTTGTCATTAGAAAAAACTTAACTTTCAGCACCTCTGAAGAGGGGCGCATTTGATATGTTGTGCTTCCATTTCATGGCTTAGGCGCAAATCATTATGCCAACCTCCAGTTTATGCTTTGGGCGCATATTCCTTTTTCAACATCTTTGGGCGCATTTACCACATTGAGCTTCCATTTTCAACATTGGGCGCATTTAGAGGTAGGGACTCCAAATTTAAAATATCTAGAAACTCTTCAAGCGCAAAGGCGCATTTCACCCTATAAGCTTTCACTTTTCAATACTTAGAATATTTTTATTCTCCACACTTAAATTCAAGGGCGCATTTTGGTGGGTGGGCTTCCAATTTTTGCACTTAGAAAAATTTTATGCCTCTTTGATGCCTGGGGCGCATTTGATAAGTAGTACTTCCATTTTTGTCAACACTTAAAAAGAAATTTTAACCTCATCTTCCCTTCAAGGCGCAAATGGAGGGTGGAGCTTCCAATTTTGACCCTTAAACTTTTTTCTTACCTTGAACACCCAGGGGCGCATTTGGAGGGTCCTACATCAAGTTTTGTATACTTAGAAAAAATTTCAATGCCACTTTCCCTCCAAGGGCGCATTTGGCATGCTGGGCTTCCAATTTTTGTCAATACTTGGAGAATTTTCAATTACCCTTCTTCCTAAGGCGCATTTTAGCATGTCTACTTCCACTTTGGGCGCCTTAGAAAATTTTTGTGGCTTCCTCTTCTTCAAGGCGCATATGGGGGCTTGAGCTTCCAATTTATGAGACTTAGGAAAATTTCAAGGCCCCAAGCTCAAGGGCGCAAATGAGACCCTCTACGTCAAGTTTTTGTACTTAGAAAATTTCCTCCAGAGCTGGGCGCATTTCACCCCTTGTGCTTCAAGTTTCAAGCACTTAGAAAAGTTTCCTATCACCTCCTTCCTCAAGGGCGCATTTGGAGGGTCAAGCTTCAAGTTTTTGTGCCCTAGTGAATTTTCATCCCTGTCAACCTCCCTCAAGCTTCTTATAGCAAGTTTTTGGTGCCGGATTTGAAAATTTATCAACTTCAGTGAATTTTATGCCATTTGTCGAATTTAGAGTGACTTGATCGTGCTTGCCCTAATTTGCTATTTTTAGAAAGTTCTTCAAATTTTGTGCTTTGAACTGACTTCTGACTCCAGAAAACCTGATATTGCCTTGTTCTGAACCTCGGGATGTGTTTGTGCTACTGATGCCTGACATCCGTCTGTACTTGCTATTTTAGGAACTTACTAAAAATAGCAATTGCTTATAATGTCTTCAAATTTCATCTGTTGAATGCCAGAAATGTGGAGATCGTGGCTGGATGCTGCTTCTGGTTGACTGTCCTGCTCTATCCTTGAATTTAGGAAACCCTAATTCCTTTGTGCCAACCTGCTAAAAATAGTAAGCGTCTGATTTTTCATCCTCTATAGTTCCGTTTGATTTGAAATTCGCGCCATAGGGTCTTCATCACATGTTTAACCTGTTTATACTGAGACTTGACTTTGACCTGCTATTTATAGCTGCTTGTGAAGTGACTTACTATTTATAGTAAGTGCCTGTTTCTGAGACTTCACTATCTCCGTTTGACTTGAAATTTGGACAGTGTGTTCTTCGTTGGTGAACTAGCCTATCTGTGCCGATGCCGAGATCAACTTTCTATTTATAGCCCTTGTCCAAAACGCCTTACTAAAAATAGCAGGTTCTCCGATTGCCTTCAAATTTTGTCAGCAGCTTCTCGGAAGGATGTCAATCATGATGGATACCTCAGTTTTGAACGTTTTGACCTTTGACTCCTCATTTTTAGTGCTGAAGCTCGAAACCCTAATTTTGTGCATGTTGCTCAGATGAGCTCCGTTTGACCTCGTTTTAGTTGCATGGCGGTCAGCTTGCAGTTCTGAAGTGCCGAGCTGCTGCCCAAGTGACACCTGCTAAAAATAGAAAGCGGCCGGAAAAGTGACTGACCGGCTGCCGGATGATCTTGCATGTCATACTGCCCAAAAAAAATCTTGAAAAACCCAGAAAAACCCAGAAAAATCTCCAACATGCACGCACTTGCTAAAAATAGTAAGTTTCTGAAAAGTGGTCAGCTCCATTTGCATGTTACATCGTTGCGAAGCTCTTGGAAAACCCAGAAAGAAAATGCTGACATGCGCTGAAAATATCTGCATGCAAACCCTAATATTGGCCTCCGAAGGCCGAATGCTGAAAGTCATCATCATACTTTGCATGTCACATCGCCGCGAAGGTCTCGAAAAACCCAGAAGGAATCTCCAGACATGCGTTGAAGAACTCTGCCTCTAAGCCCTGAAAATTGCCTCCGAAGGCAGAACTGCTAAAAATAGCAAGTTGTCCGTTTTAGTTCAAATTTTGCCTGTGTGTAGCCTGACGTGCTCCGGACATAGCGTGACTGTCGGAATTTCAAAAATGTTGAAGGATCACCTGTAATTGCACACTTACTAAAAATAGTAAGTAGTCATAATCTGATGAAATTTCAGTAGAAACCTGTTGGAAGCATACTAACAATAGTGTTAGTCTTTATTTGCAATTTATTCTCCTTGCTCAACCTCAAATTGGCTGGAAAGTTCAAAACCCTAATTTTTCGGACTTGGCCAAAATTTCAAGTTCAATGACGGGCATAATCCCGGAAAGACAGACATTAGAAAAGAGAGACAAACCGCAACGACCGAAAAGCAAAGCCAAAATTAGGGGGTCCCCATTTGCAATGGGGCGATGTGTGAAAAACGTCACAACAGGACTCCTAAGAGTCTCCTAACCATCTCGAGGATGCCCAGGAGTCTTCTCCGGCTAGACGACCAAAAAGCAATTTAAAAAAAAAAAACAAAATTTTTCTTTGAACTTCGTGCCCAAGGCTGAACCCAAATGGCCTATGGGCTCCACCCAAACCCCACAAACTCTATAAAATTGCCTCCTATCCTCATTTTAATTCACAAAAAAAAATCAACAAGAAGCTAATAGTGTGAGTGTGAGAGTGAGTTGCAAGTGCAAGGTAAAAGAGTGAGAATGAAGAGCAAGAGGGTTGAGGAGGAGCAAGAAGAGGAGTGACACTAAGTTAATGTTCACTTCAAAATTCAAATGTTTAAAACTAGTTTACCAAAGTTTCATTTGTAATTCTTATATTTATACGTCTTTTTATAACTATTTTTTCAAGTACTATATGTATTTCAGCGTTGCCCCCTGCCACTGTCCCCTTGTCTCCCTATCGTACCCAAACCTAGGCCCTTGGTCCCTCGTCCCCATGTCCCCGTGGCCCCCCGCTAGGAAACTCTGTTTTGAGGAGAAAACAGATTTAAAGTAGATAAAACCCTATTTTAATTGTTTATTGCTTCTTTTGTAGAGGATAGGGATTAGGGTTGCTTTAAAGTATTATTTTATTATTTTCTTAGAGAGCTTATAAATAAGTGCCTTGAGCACATAGAATGTAATGTCCCCATTTTATGCAATATTGTTTCGTGAGCTTTTGGCTAGTTTCCAAGTTTTCCCGTAAGCTTCTAGGTGTGCTATAATGTCCCCTTCTCAAGCCTAGTCAGTAGTTGCATCAATTAGCCTATTCTAGAGTTTTCATAGGCTAATCGGAGGTGGTTAGGAGACTCCAAGGTTCTTGGAGAGCTCAGTGGTGGTTTTCTCAGCATTCAGTGGTGTGTTGGCGTTTTGTTGGCCCGCAGGATGGTGGTGTTAATCTTTGTTTTGGCACCTGGCATCTTCCCTCATTATCAGTAGCTTCTTGGTACTATCAGTTTCCATTTTAGATGCCTCGTTGATGCTTCTCCTAAGGTGGTTGGAAATATTTTAATATTTACACTAAAGTCATAAAGTAATGTTTAAATATTACTTTAGTGTTAAATATTATAAAGTTTAAAAAGTTATTTCCCCAAGTTGGACACCTAAGGAAATGTGTTGGGGACTTAAAATGTTTTAAAATTAAAAAGGGGCCTTTGAGGGAAAAAATAAAATATTTGAATTTTTAAATGGGCCCTTTTCCCTCTGTTGGCGTTTAAATTCGCACCTCTGGAATGCGGATTTGAAAACGGACAGCTATGCACAGATAAACTGCTCTTCAAATTAGGAGGGGAAGCTCCCTCTTGCTGATGGTGTTTGAAAGAAAGTAAACTAAAACTAAGTTGCCTATCTTTTTGGATCAGCTTAGAGCACAAGGTTTTTTAAACACAAACGCCGCAGCTGAGATTTTCTGGATAAGAAGTTCAACTACCACTAACTTAGACTAAAGACGTTCCTAACCTCTCAAGTAATAGCAGAGCAAGAGAAGTTAGAAATCAACAAGGTAGATTCTCTGACAAAAATACTTTAACAATCTCTCTCTCAACAAACACCTACACACTTCACTGTAAGCTGAAATAAAGATCATGAAAGCATAACATAGATAACGGAAATCTGAGATTTTAGACCAAGGCAAAAGAGGCTCATGATTTTATTACTCAAATCTCTAAAACAAAACTCCCTTCTAACATGCCTTGAATAAGAAATTGCAGCTAAGGAGGCTTGCAAACTTATTCTTAACACAATAGAAAACAGCAATCTCACTAACTCCTTGTTGGCTAAAGAGGCTCAACAATTTGCTTATCACAACACAATTGAACTGAAACTGAATAACAACTTGCTGCAATACAGGCTCGCAATTTGCTAACACAATAACCAAGTAAAGAAACTAAATGAGCAAAGGCTCTTATTTATAGAGAAGGTGAGGAGTAGGGAACCCTAAAATCTCCTTGCTTTCACAATCTAGGGCTTGCTCAGCAAGCAAGCTTTATTGCTAAATCTAGAAAGATAAAACCCTAAAAAGCAGAAAAAGCGGGAAACGCCAACTATTACATCTTATCTTCTTTCTATCCTCAAAGAATGGATAAGGATGATTCCAAGAATAGAAAGAAAGCGGGAAAGAAAGCTTCTAGAAGAAAGCTGCTTTAAAGCTCGATCACATCCGCTAGGAAGTCTGAGATCGTGTCCCGGTTCGGGGCATCTATACCATCAACAAAGAAAACACCGCCAAAAATATCTTCAGCATCTCGCATAGATCTTTAGGAAATCTTCACAATCTCATTACCGCTTTTATTGAACTTTGCTGACAATACTGAAATATGACTCATCCGCCAATCAAGCTGCAAATTCATGAACAACGCTCGAACTGATTTTGCACCTCCTCAAGCCCTAGGGATATAAGAACCATCTTCAAGACTGTACCGAGGGATCTCTATGACAAATTCGGCTGGATGAAAAGGAGAGCTTCAACCCTCCCTTTGCCTCGGCCAGAGGGTGATGAATTCCTTCAGATATCCTCTCATAGGTTTTAACTTTGAAAAACATGACGCCTTCCATGCAAGTGATTTGTCTTTATGTTCTTTGAAACTCGCTGGAACCGTAGTTGTGTCTAAACGCAACATAACCATGAAGTTCATTCATGCTTCGTTCAACCATATATTCTCCAAACGTTGTCCCGCCAATGAAGCTCTCAATCCATTCCTGAGTCTCTTTCCCACATATGACCAGCTGTCTTAACTGATGGTGATCAGCTGGTGTCTCTAAGACCTGGGGCAGCAACTGGGTTGTTTGTGAAGAACCACGAACAAGGTTAGAAATGAAAAGCCTAAGCTGCTGATTTTCAGCCTTGAGGGCTGCCTTGTCTTCTCCATCTTTAAGCACTCTTTCATGTAGGTTTTCGGATACAACTTTGAAGAGACTCAAATCTGCATGTCTGGTATTTCTACCAAGATTAGCCTTGACCATGACAAAATCTTCCATGTTCACCTCATCCCTATTCTTATCTTCTGGAGGCACAGCAGTCTCTACGACAATCTCGTTATCAGGATTCCTATCAAGGTGAACTTGCTTCTTTGCCTTCTTCTTAGGAGGTTCCTGATAAATATTATCGAGATCATCAACACTCACTTGATATGAAGGCCTTCTCCTAACCCTTCCTAAGGAGTTCTCAAGCCAAGACACCGTAGTATCTCTACTAACTTCCTCAGGAGGTACTGCTGCGATCTCTTCATCATCTTCGATATCAAGATCAATGTGAATTGGTGACGAACCCGTCAAAGGTACAGGAACATGTGTTGAAGGCGGCTCCTCTGCTTCATTCTGAGGTATGGGCTCATCAAGAGGAACTTCTGAGTCTACTGTAGGCTGTTCCTGTATAACTATGCCTGAGAAATCCAACCTTCTCTTTACATTTTTATTTGATCTACATCCTTTGACGCCATCTTGAGACTGACTTTTACCCTTTCCTTTTGACTGTGCTGTAGAAGAAGAGGGAATTATCCTTGGCGGCTCTGCTACTGGAATAGAGTTCTTCCTTTTAAGCACAAAGAAAACCTTACTATACTCAATGACTTGTCTTGTTCTGTCTTCAACTGAAAGAGATTCCTTGTTTGCCCAATTAACTTGAGGAAGAGGCTGACCCTCGATTCTTTTCTGAGTGTACATTGGTAGAAGAACATCTTCATCATCATCAGAGAGCCCTTCTATATCTTCATTTAAGCAATCTTTCATCTGATGGAGAGTTAACCTGCTGTAGTTACGCCAAGACTTCAAACCTGGCGTACGCTAGCCCAAAAATCTTCTGCGCGGTATGTGATTGTTCTTTCTCCAAACCGCCAAAGATAAACACCATGAGGATCAAATGACCGCCTCTCACTGTAGGATTTGAGACCGAATTTATCTAACTCTTCTCCAATTGTCTTGGCATCTGTAGCAGTCCCGCATGTATAAATACCCAACCCTAATGGAAAGTGAAGAGAGGGTTTCTTTCTATTTCTTAAGACTGTATGGACACCATGAGCTTGCCTCAAGAATTCCATGAAGATGACCTCATCTGACGGATACCTTGGCAACATGAGCGGGGCACCTGAATAACCATAAACCCCGAGATAGGTAAAGGTAGGAAACTGTATAAACCAATCTGCCCATTCCGCCATTGCTGCCCTAGCAACTGAAGATATGCGGACGTGCAATTCATTGTCTAAGTCACGCACCGTGTACATCAAGAATGCCTCGTTCACCCTTTTGTAGTGGTGCAACGACTTTGTGAACTCCAGCTGAGGATAATAATTATATATGTGTTGAACGCTCAAAGATCCCTCGGTGTTCAATCCTCTGAATTGACCTTGATAGGCCACCAAGTAGACTAGATATGACACCATGTGAAATACATGAAACTGGAAATATTCTGTTATTTGTTGATGTAGGCAGTCACTTATCAAAGTAGGCCAGTCATAAAACTCGGTTTTCTTCATAATGTGAGGTATGGCATAAAACATCCAAGGTTGGAACTTGGTGGCATCCTCGGAACCAGTGACCCTGTTGAGAAAAGTGATGATGATGGCAACCTCGTCCTTGAACTCCCCTCGTCCGACATTCTTGGGCAATGTCTTATGTTTTTCTTTCATCCATCTCTGGGCAATCTTCTTGCTGTATTTGTCCTTATGCATATTCCACATCTTTTCACACTCATCCCTCGAAAGAGTTACACTTTCAGGCCATGGGGGAATGGAAAAACACTTTCAACCATGTCAGGCTTTAAATTGCAAATCAACCTGCCATCCGCTGACTGGATCTCCCTAGTAGCCGGGTTGTAATGCTTAATGCAAGCGACATTACTTAACTCAAGGCTCAACCGATATAGGGACAGACGCTGCCGCGTAGGGAGT